>JAQQSK010000054.1:0-10697 GCA_028658325.1 Potorous gilbertii
ATGTCTAGGCTCTTTTTTTGATCATGACTTTCAGGTAGTCCCCTAATTTTTAAATTGTCTCTCCTGGATCTATCCTCCAGGTCAGTTGCCTTTGCAGTGAGACACTTCACACCATCTTCCATTTTTTCATTCTTTTGGTTTTGTTTTGTGATTTCTTGGTTTCTCAGAAAGTCATTAGCCTCCATCTGTTCCATTCTAATTTTGGAAGAACTATTTTCTTCAGTGAGCTTTTGGGCCTCCTTTTCCATTTGGCTAATTCTGCTTTTTAGAGCATTCTTCTCCTCATTGGCTTTTTGAACCTCATTTGTCAATTAAGTTAGCTTATTTTTCAAGGTGTTATTTTCTTCAGCATTTTTTTAGGTCTCCTTTAGCAGGGTGTTGACCTGCTTTTCATGGTTTTCTTGCATTTCTCTCATTTCTCTTCCCAGTTTTTCCTCCACCTCTCTAACTTGATTTTCAAAATCCTTTTTGAGCTCTTCCATGACCTGAGCCCATTGAATATTTATTTTGGATGTTTGGGATACAGAAGCATTGACTCCTATATCTTTCCCTGATGGTAAGCATTGTTCTTCCTCATCAGAAAGGAAGGGAGGAAACATCTGGTCACCAAGAAAGTAACCTTCTAAGTTCTTATATTTTTTCCCTTTTCTGGGCATTTTCCCAGCCAGTTACTTGACTTCTGAGATTCCTCTCCACCCCCACCTTGCCTCCAGATCCACCCAGCTAGTGCTTGGGGTCTGAGATTCAAATGCTGCTTCACAGACTCAGGGCTTTCAGCAGAGGCAGGGTTGCTATTCAGTGTAAGATTAAATTCAGGTGCTCATGTTGGGGCAGGGCTGCTATTCAATGTGAGATTAAGTTCAGCTGCTTGGGTGGGGGCAGGGCTATCATACAGGGCTCAGTTCCCTCAGGGGATTTATGTGGAGACCTTTGATAATGGATCCAAGCTCCTCCCTGGTTTGGGAGCCCCTGTCCTCTGCTGCCTCAATTGCTGCCTCCCAAGGGGGCCTGAGTTATGGAGACACCTCCCTCCCCTCTTGGCCAGCCAGAAAGGCTCTCTCACTGACCTTTGCTCCTGTGGGTGGAGGGACCTGCGTGGCTGCTGGAGATTCTGTCCCTGAAGCCTGCTTAGATCTGCTCCTCTTCGGTGTCATGGCCAAGGCAGGGCTGGGCTCTGTTCTGGGTTCAGTGACAGATGGACCTTTGGTGACGGTTTTTCAGGGCTCTCTGGAACAGAAATCTCCTCCACTCCGTTCTGTGGCTTCTGCTGCTCCAGAATTTGTTGGGAGTTCTTTTTTACAGGTATTTTATGGGCTGTGTGTTAGGAGCTAGCATATGTGAATCTTTCTACTCCACCATCTTGGCTCCTCCCTCCCATGCCTTGTATTTTCAAGGAGACTTCAAGCTTGTAGAGACCTGACACTATCTTATATGTTTCCTGTACCTGTACTTTAAATCTGTGCTGTCTACCCTCAGCTAGGCTCTCACTGATATCAAGTAATAGTTTTCCTTAATCCTTCTTGACTTCCCATTCCACAGCTATTATTTCAAACTTGTTTCTCTAGCCCACAAAGCATTTGTGTCCTCCTTACTCTGCAGATTTTTGTATTCCCTACTTTATCAAAAATATCTATTTCATCTGATGTGAGCTCCTTCTACTTCCCTCTTCTGCATTTCAAAATTTGTATTGTCACCCATGTTTTCCTTACTTCATTTGAGACAGAAAGAAAGAAGTTTCTGTCTTCTTTGCCAAGGCTCACCATTCCACCTATACATTTCATTTCAACCTCTCCCATGTCCTCCAGTTCTTTGTTTCATCAATAATCCACTCTTTTTTCCTTTTAGTAAAGTTTAATTAATTATTTTCAGTTTTCAACATTCACTTCCACAAATCTTAAATTTTCTCTCCCTCCCTCCCTAAGACGGCTTGCAATCTTACACAAGTTTTTACAATACATTCTTATTAAACACATTTTCACATTAGTCATGTTTTACTTTTTTTGTTTTTGAGAAAATTGGGGTTGTGACTTACCCAGGGTCACACAGATAAGAAGTATCTGAGGTTGGATTGGAACTCAGGTCTTCTTGATTCCAAAGGCAGTGCTCTATCTTGTGCCACCTGGCTGCCTCTTTTACTTTTATTATCTCCTTCTCTACAAGCTCTTTCCTTCTCTCTGCACCATTGCTTGCCTCCTTTATTATTCCCTCTGAACTTGCTGCCCCTTAAACTGCTATCTCATTTTCCTCCATTCTTTCATTCTTGAATGTGTAATCGAGACTTCCTGCCTTCACTTCCTTAAGACCCCTTAAAGTTCAATCTGTCTGTCCCCACTACTTCACTGAAACTATTCTAAAAGGTCACCCAAGCCCTCCCAATGGCCACATTTTTTCCTCAGAACTCCTTCTCTTCGATTTCCATTGACATTACTGAGCATTCTCTTCATTTTACCTTATGACTTTCCTACTTTTCAAGAATTAGATTTCGAGTTTAAGGATGTGATTCAAAACTTGGTTCTGCAACTTGCTACCTGTGTCACGTATTACATAGACAGTCTGGATCACAATTTCCTCATCTATAAAATAAGAGAATTAGATTTGATAACCTTCAAGGTCCCTTCCTATTCCATGATCTTTGGATTCTATGTGCCTTGTAGCTTTCTAAACACTCCTCTGTCTCAGTTAATAGCTTCTTTTCTTTTTCCTGCTTCTCTAACTGTGGGAATTCCCCAAGTCCCTGTTATTAACCAATTTCTTTTTTTCTTGATTATTTCACTAACTTCTACATCTTTAAATATCTTCTCTAAGTTGAGTTTTCAAATATGTATCTTCATTCCATATATTCCTGTTAAATTCTAGGCTCACAGTCCCAGTTTTCTACTGGACATTTTCATCTGGGAGTCCAGTTGGCACCTCAAACTCAGGATAACCCAAACTAAATTTATCATCTTTTCTGCCCAAATGTGCTCCTTTTCTTGAACTTATTATTTCTAGTGATGATATTACCACTTCCTTACTCCCTAACTTGTAAATTTTGGAGTAATTTGTGGTTCCTCTGTTGTATCCTCCATCCAGTCCTAGGATCCTAGAGTCCTACTTATGATATCTGAAAGAATAAATAATATGTTGGATGATAAAAACCAGGATCCAAAAGCATCATGAAAAATTAGGACTTGAGATGAATTTAATTAGATGAAAAGAATATGATAAATATAAATTCCTATCCTTGGTTTCAAAAAAATCAATTGCATAATTCAATTCAACAACTATAAAAAGCATTTATGAATAGCTTATTATGTGTAAGGTCTTTTGCTAGTCACTCCAGTGAAAAAGATAAAAATGACATCGTTCGTTGCCCTAAAGAAGTTTGCATTCTTCTGAGTTGGCGTGGTGGTAATGGGAATACAAAATACAAAGAGATAGGGATAATATGAGGTTGAAAATATATGAGGTAGAGAAGTGATTAGACAGAGTTCTCTAAGAATATTTGATGAGAGAGGACACTCACAGCTGGTAGATCAGGGAAGGCTTCATGAAACAGGTGGCACTTGAGCTTATCTTTGAAGGAAAATAAAGGATATAAACAATGGACATGAGAAGGAAATGCAGTAGAAAGGGCTCAGCATCAGTGCCCAGAGGGGGAAGATTGCATATTGAGTTCAATGAACAGAGAATGAATCAGGTTGACAGTTGGTGGAGCAGTCCAGCAGTCAATTGGTGATAGGGAATAGAGGTTGGATGCTCAGACCAGGGCTAGATATGTATATTAAGTGGTCAATAGCCTAGAGATGATAACTGAACCCATGGGAGAAACTAAGGAGAGATATGTTCTTCAGTCATTCAATCATGTCTGACTCTAAGTGACCCCATGGACTTTGTCCATATAATTTTCTTGGCAAAGGTACTGGAATGGTTTGCCATTTCTTTCCCTAATGTGTCCCCATTTTACAGATGAGGAACTGAGGAAAGTGGAGATTAAGCGATTTGCCCAGGGTCTCACAGCTAGCAAATATCTGGGGCCATATTTAAACTCAGATCTTCCTGACTTCATTCTTGGTGCTCTACCCACTGCACCACCTAGCTGCCCTAGGAGAGATATGAATAGACAACAAATCAAAATACCTGAAGACTTTAGCGAACTGCAAATTATATATGTGTCAGCCATGTGACTAAGTTTTAAAAGCTAATCCAACCTCCAAATGGCATCAGGAGATGAATGATGTCTAGACTCTGCAATGGGATTCTGTGATTTTTAGAGGTGGAACATTATTCTCAGACCATATAGGTTATCTGAGAAATAAATCCCATTCTCAACACCCCCAACATAGACAGGGAACTCATTACTTCCCAAGATAGCCCATTCCATTTCTACAAAGTTCTAATGTTAGGACATTTTCCCTCATGTTGAACCCAAATCTGCTTCCCTGAAATGACCATTTCTTAGTCATGGCTCTGCCTTTTGGAATCAGTCTAATGCCTCTTCTATGCCATAAGCTTTCCCATCTTTGAAGAGATGATGTTCACACTCCATCCTGAGCAAGTTTTCTCACTGTCAAACATTCCCAGTTCTTTTAACCCATAGTAGCTCTATGGAGGAACTAGAATGATGAGAGGATGTCCTTTGTTCTAGCCCACACTCTTCTTGTTAGTGACGGATGTAGACAGGGCATGGAGTCCATGAGGTGATCGCCAGAGTGTGTGATGATGGACACTTGTGGCAACAATACCATGTGATCAGGTGAAATTATCTGTATGACTCCCACTCGTGCCTACCATCACAGTCACTTAGTGACTTAAGGTGCCCACAGTAAGGGTGTTAACAACCATTGTCCCTCTCAGTAGTCAGGAAACAACAGAGACCCCTGAAGGGGAAACTGAGAATGGATGGACAGAATGAGGTAGAATTTTCAATAACAACTATCCCTTATTCAAAAAGAATCATTTTTTTCAAGCTAGGGGGAAATGTATAGATAAAATCTAGCCATAGCTTCTAAAATACCTACTATCACCCATGGCTCATTAGTATCCCTTAAACCTTTCCCCAGACCTACCTACATTCCTCAGTGACAGAATAAGATTCAAATCTGGCCTCAGACATTTATTAGCTGTGTGATTCCAGGCAAGTCAGTTGGCTTCTCTTAGCCTCAGTTTCCTCATCTGTAAAACAAGATGGACTGAATGACCTCGAAGTTTCCTTCCAACTTTAAATCTATGCTCTTATGATTTTACAGTATTGAGCACCCATAATATCATGAAATGAGCTCTGGAGTATATTTTACATTTTAATTAACCGCTTTTCTCCATGCCCCCAGATCACAGACGTTTTAGTCCAGTCTGATGTCAGTCTTTGAGCCTGTGCTAGTTCTAGTGGCCAAACAGTTACGTTGTTATATTATGTTATTATTATTTTATTTGAAGACTATATGGTTTCTAATTAGTATCGTTATAGAATTCTATAATTCTTGAGCTAGAAGTGAACTGAGAGACTATCTCATTTAATCCCAATGTTCTACAGATGAAGAAATTGAGACCCGGAGATCCTAGCAATTCTGGCAGCCAGGACAAGTATTACAAAGAAAGAATGGGTAGGGAGATGGGAGAGAAGGACTAGGAAATTGGAGCTCTCTTAGTGAATGGGAAGTCCTCAAGGATTCTTTCATGTGAGCCCCAGAATCGCTAACTCTTGGAGAAGATGGAGGGATGGGACAAGGGAAGAGTAGAGGAAGTATGGTAGTGGAGGGAAGGCAAAACAGCATTTGTCCCCCTTGACTTCTGAATGCTATGAAAAAGTCCTAGAAGTGGCCTATGGTGGACAGCCATAGAGACCTGGGATGTGGAGGGAGTTTCCCACATGATGATGAATTCCCAGATTCTTTATGTATTCTGTGTCCTTGGCTCTTTAGTTAGGGGCTAAGTTTACTGTTGGTAGTTAGTGCCACTTAACATTTATTTTCTTTGGCTGACGAATAATAAGTATGGTGGTTTTTCTTTTGTTCTAACACATTTTCCCTAATTGCTGCCTAATAGTTGGTCTATTGGACTTGAATTCAAGGAAAGAAAAAAAAATCTGTTTAGGGCCTGAACAATTCAGATTGGCTAACTCCTATCAGATTTAGCAGATAATTGCTGCACAAGAAAGATTTCCTTTTGCTGTGGAGACACAGATTGTAGAGGAATAACCTTTTTCCATCTTCAATTCAACCTGCTGTGTAAGGCAGAGCTTTTATGAGCTGCTTCCCGCAAAAATCTCAGATTCACCCTTTCATGAGCCATAAATGCTTCACAGCAGGTAAATTGGCAGGAGACCTTCTACGGGATTTATCTTTGCTTAGTGTTAGAAAACCAAGGGTATTCAGAAGACAAGTCTGATAAAATTCAGCATTTCTAAACAAGAAATAGGTAGAATCTTGAACAAAAATACATGCACATATTTTAAGATTTATATAAAAGAATGTGAAAACTAGAAGGTAATTTAGAAGGCATCTAGTTCAATCTTTACATTTCATAAATGAGGCAATTAAAGCCCAGAAGGGGAAGGTGACTTATCTGAGGTCAGGTAACTAGTAAGTGGTCTGGTTAAGACCAGAACCCAGTTTTCCTTTCTCCTAACCCAATGGTGTTTGCAACACCCCATGATGCTTTGGAGGCAATTTTCTGTGCTTTTGTTTATCTTCTTTCTTAAAAAATTTTAAAAAAATTATCCAGCATTTATTTTGTCTCCCTCCCCATTTCTCCTCCCTCCCCCTCAAAGGAAAACAAAACTCTTGGAACAAATATGCATCGTTAAGCAAAACAAATTCCTATTGCAGCTCTGTCCAAAAACAAGTGTTTCGTTCTGCACATCATTCATCTTCTTTCAAAGACACGCATATAAAGCAGAATGGTCTTAAAAAGAAAACCCACACGCATCCATGAAAAGACACTGTATGCTCCTTTTCACTCATTTCCTAAAGACCACTGTCTGTAAGATGGAGATCAAAGGAGGAACCACCTTTGCCGATCTTGTTATTCAAAACTCAGAGTTCTTCATAACCTTCTTCTATTCATCATTCCCACCCCACCTCATCTTTTAGGATTATAAAATGATGGATTATTATTTCCACTACTCTAGTCAGTATTTGTGCCAGCAGGAGGAACGTTATCTCATTATTTTTAGAGAATGGGAGTTGTTTCTCAAGATAGGTAACTGAAATTTCTTAAAAAAATCAACAATGATATTTGATCTTTAATTTTCAATTTTTGACCTCATGCCAGATTTCCGAATGTTGTTCATATAAGTTGTACTTGCTATTCAGACTGGAAAGATGCATTTGGGTTCAAAGATGGCTCTCTGTGGGTCAGTGTGGTTTACCACCTAACTTAATTTTAGCTTTTTTTGGAGTGGCTTCTGCAAGACTGCAGCAGCCACCACTTTAGAGGATAATCTGACAGAGGCACTTACAGGCACATATTTACTTACTTATATTAAGCTGGGCTGGAAAAGGAACCAATTTGAAATGGTTTCTTCAACCCAAAAGCGCTGTGCTGACAATGAAGTTTAATTTTAGGAGCAGTGGTGCTCAAATCAATAGGCTATGAAGAAGCGGTCCAATTTCAGTTTGGTTGTGAATACTAAGCAGTTGTATTCTTTGAGATTACATTCACGTGGCTTTTTTTTTTAAAGCTGGTTTTGAGAAATGATCAGGGTGGCTTTAAGATATTTTAGAACTGAATAGGAAAGAACAGGAGTAGAATCCAGGCACAGGGGTGGGAGGGGATTTAGACATCATTCTGTCCAATCTCCCTGTTTTACAGACAAGGTCTAGAGAGGTGAATTAACATGCTTGGTCAAGGTCACGTGCAAAATTAGGGTCAGAAACTGAATTTGAACTCAGGTTTCTTGACTTTTAGATGAGTTGTTTTAGCACTCCTCTAGAGCCAAAGGAGTTTCTGAGTTCTGAGTCATGACCCTTCTTCAGGAGTGCCAGGTTTGTGTGAGCATTTAAGATTAGATTCAATTGTGGATCAGTGAAATGGATTAGATCCACAACACACAGCAGTTGTTAATGACTACAGTAATCTAATGGTTGATAAAGACCCAAAGATCCAAATTTTGGGGATAAGAACTCACTACTTGACAAAAATTGCTAGGAAAATGAGAAAGTAGTTTGGCAGAGACTAGGTATAGATTAACATCTCACACTATATACTAAGATAAGGTAAAAATGGTTTAAATTTAGACATAAAGGGTGATATCATAAACAAATTAGGGAAAATTTTACCTGTCAGATGAATGGATAAAGGAAGAATTTATGACTAAGTAAGAGATAGAGAAGATTACAAGAAGTAAAGTAGGTAATTTTGATTAGATGAAATTAAAAGGTTTTTTTTAATAAGCAAAACCAACTAAGCCTAGGTTAGGAGGAAAGCAGGAAATGGGGAAAAAACATTTTACAACAAGTTTCTCTGATAAAGACCTCATTTCTCAAATAGGTAGAGAACTGAATTAAATTTATAAAAACACAAGTCATTCACCAATTGATAAATGGTCAAAGGATATGAACAGGAAGTTTTTAGAAGAAATCAAAGTTATCTATAGTCATATGAAAAATGTTCAAATTGATTCTCTCATTAAACTATTGAT
This sequence comes from Potorous gilbertii, assembly GCA_028658325.1. Classification (NCBI taxonomy): domain Eukaryota; kingdom Metazoa; phylum Chordata; class Mammalia; order Diprotodontia; family Potoroidae; genus Potorous; species Potorous gilbertii. The sequence goes on from JAQQSK010000054.1 coordinate 8,621, forward strand.
TAGAGAAATGCAAATTGAAACAACTCTGAAGTACCTATCAGATTGGCAAATATGACAGAAAAGGCAAATGACAAATGTTGGAGGGTTTGTGGAAAAATTGGGATACTAAAGCACTGTTGGTGGAATTGTGAACTTATCTAAGCATTTGGGAGAACAATTTGGAGCTATATCAAAAGGTTTATAAAATTGTACATATCCTGAGCAATAACACTACTAGGTCTGTATCTCAAAGAGATTAAAGAAAAAGGAAAAGGACCTATATGAACAAAAATATTTACAGCAACTTTTTTTTTAGGGTGGCAAAGACTTGGAAATTAAGAAGGTATCAGCTGGAGAATGACTGAACAAGCTATGGTATATGATTGTAATGGAATATTATTGTATTTTAAGAAATAACAAGCTGCATATGAAAAAATGCTCTAAATCCAACATTGATTAGAGATATTCAAATCAAAACATCTCTGAGGTTTCACATCACACCTGTCAGATTGGCTAACATGACAAAACAGAAAGATGATAAATGTTGGAGAAGATGTGGGAGAGTTGGAACACTAATTCATTGTTGGTGGAGCTGTAAACTGATCCAACTATTCCGGAGGACCATTTGGAACTATGCTCAAAGGCTAAAAAATGTGCATACCCTTTGACCCAGCAATATCACTCTTAGGGCTGTATCCTAAAGAGATCATAAAAATGAGAAAGGACCCACATGTACAAAAATATTTATAGCAGCTCTTTTCATGGTGACCAAGAAATGGAAATCAAGGAGATGTGCATCAATTGTAGAATGGCTGAAAAAGTTGTGGTATATGAATTTAATGGAATACTATTATGCTATAAGAAATGAAGAACAGGAAGACTTTAGAAAAACCTGAAAAGACTTATATGAACTCATGTGAGAGGAGCAGAACCAGGAGAACATTATACACAGTAAGAGCCACAGGTTGTGAGGATTGTTTCTGAGAGACTTAGCCCTTCACAGGAACGCAAAGACTTAAAACATTTCCAAAGGATTCTTGATGCAAAATGCCAGAGAAAGAACTATAGAATTGGAATGCAGAATGAACAGACTATTTTCTCTTAATTTATGTTTTGGTTTTTCTCATGGTTTCTTCCATTTGTTTTAATTCTTCTATGCAATATAACTAACACGAAAACGTGTTTAATAAGAATGTATGTGTAGACCCCGCATAAGATTGCATGCCATCTTGGGGAGGGAGGGAGAGAAAATGTAAAACATATGGAAGTGATTGTTGAAAACTGAAAACAAATACATTAATAAAAGATTAAAAGTGTAATTATGCTGAACAAAAAAAGAAAAAGAAATGACAAGCAGGATGGTTTCAGAAAAACCTAGGAAGACTTATATGAACATATGCAAAGTGAAGTAAGCAGAACCAGGAGAACACTGTACATAGCAACAGCAATATTGTACAATGATCAACTTCAAATGACTTCGCTATCCTGATCAATACAGTAATCTAAGACAATCCAAAGGACTTTATGATAAAAAATTCTGTCCACCTTAAGAGAGAGAAGTGATGAGTCTGAGTGCAAAACTGAAGATTTTTCTTGTATTTTTTTGAAACATTGCTATATTATTACATAATATGGAAATATATTTTGCATGATTTCAAATGTATAATTGATATTACATTTCTTGCCTTCTCAACAGGTGGGGGAAGGGTGAGTGAGAGGGAGAGAATTCAGAACTCAAATTTTTTTTATGGGTTAAGGGAATGATTTCATATTTTTATTAAAATCTTTATCAAACTGCACTTTCTATAAAGGATTCTTAAAGTTTGTTCTTTTAAAAAATACTGATTATATGCTTTAAAATTTTTGAGTGAAATTCTATGACAATTTCTTTTTTTAAAAAATTTATTATTATTATTTTTAATGTTGTACATTAAGATTTTATTCCCTCCCACACCTTTCCCCCACTACCCCCCTCCCTCCCCATGATAGCATACAATTCTGTATAGGTTCTACATATACTTTCCTATTGAGCACATTTTCACTATAGTCATGCTATGTAGTCACACTAAAATAAATGGAAGAAATCATATAACAAATC
>JAQQSK010000054.1:10797-25776 GCA_028658325.1 Potorous gilbertii
TCTTGTTCATCATTTCTTATGGCGCAATAGTACTCCATTACATTCATATATTTAATAAGCCATTCCCCAATTGATGGGCATCTCCTTGATTTTCAGTTCTTGGCTACCACAAAGAGTCCTGCTATAAATATTTTTGTACATGTAGGTCCCTTTCCCATTTTTATAATTTCTTGGGGATACAGTTCTAGTAGCGGTATTGCTGGGTCAAAGGGTATGCACATTTTTGTAGCCCTTTGGGCATAGTAGAACTCAAATTTTTAAGAAATTAAAAATAAATAATTTGAAAAATATTAGATTCAATTCAACTGAACAAGGATTTATTATATGCTTTAATTGTCCAAGTCATCATGCAAAGAAAAAAAAAGCAATCCCTGACCTTAAGAGGTTTACTATTATTTTTGTCATAGACCCCTTTGGCAGGCTATGAAGCCCATAGTCTCCTTCTTAGAATAATATTTTTAAATATATAAAGTTAAATGCATAGTATTACAAAGAAAACCAAAGATTAGTAAAAATAAAAAACAAAACTTTTTTCCTATCCAAATTGACTCCTTGAGGTTCTGTGGACCCCAGGTCAAGAACTCAGATTCTAGGGGGATACAACATGTACATACATAAATAAACGTAAAGAGTGGCTAAGTTGGGGATGGGGGAGCGGTGTTGGCTGGGTACAGAGTGTTCATTCAAATAGTCTTTCAATGAAAATTTATTAAGTGCCTACTATGCGCAGCCTCTATCTCTTACTGCTTTTGGCTCATCTCCTCGATACCAGTTCAGAAGATGATTTAGTAGTAATGACCATCTCAGAGAGTAATAAAGTTGCAGAAATTCTTTCTCTAGTCAACTTCCATCAGACTGAACCTGAAGGTTTAGACTAAAATATTGTAAAAGGCTATTTACTTTAATCACCATTTAGTGGAATAGAAACATATACAAGCACTTAAAACAAAGTGTAGCAGTCACCAGGAGAGGAATCTTCTCCCCATTCCCTGTTCATTCTTGCCACTTGTCAGAGGGGGAATAGAAATGGCTGAATAGGTACATGGGGAGGGGTGGCCTCCTTGGGCAATGCTACGCACTAAACTCATAGCTTCGCCAATTCCCGTCTCCTGGTTTGGATCACTTGGTTCTCCATTTGCATTTGCCTCCAGCAGTTTATGTGGTCATCTCTCCTCTCATCGGTTCAGTTCTTCATTCCTACTCCTCTTCCTATTTATGCTGCTCTCTACCTTCAGCAACAGGAGGTCCCCTGTACTCATCCCAAGTTCTCTGACAGGACCCCCGCATCCCCTGCTTCTTTACATATCAGCCACAAAGTTTTTTCATGGAAAGAAATTCCTTCAAGGTCAAAAGCCTCAGGAAATTTTGGGAAAGCTAGGTAAAATGCATGCACAACTCAATAAAGATGCTCCCTCTGTTCACCTCCCAGTATCCATGGCAATATCTCTGGGGAGGAGGGAAGGGCTATGGAAGTGTTTACAAAGTCATTTTAAGAAGTAGAGAGTGCTAATAACTACAAGATCTGGAAAAATCCTCAAGGAGGAGAGGAAGCTCTAAGATAGGAATTCTCTAAGGTGGAGGAGGAAAGGAGGAAGTACATCCTAGAAATGGGGGACAGCAACCCTAACCCTAACCCTCGATTCTAACCCTAACCCTAAATGTGCTCGATTCTAACCCTAAAAAGAGTTTAAATTGTTTACAAATACCTTCTCCTGGTCTTTATATTCTGAGTCTGAATGTTGGTACTTGACTGCCTCTCTCAGCTGGATAGAAGAATCTGGCAAGCAGATTAGAAAGACTCTCTGAGACTGCCCTAAAGTTCAGCACACTCAGAAGCATTTACTAAAGCAAAGCACTTTCAAAGGGCAAGGTACCAAGATAGGAGGTAGGGAGGCAAAGATGAAAAAGAAAAGCACACATACAAGCCCTTTCCTCAATAAGATTATGAACTAATTAGACAACAGAGTCAGACTGAGGTAGAGGAAAAAACACTGGATCCAGATTCAGAGGACCTGGGCTCAAGTCTTCACTCTGCTGCTCACCTGTGTGTGACCATAATGAAGAGGGTTGAACTAGATGGTTCCTAACATTCTTGACAGTTCTAAATTTATGATTCTAGCATGTTCATCCATAACAATACTTTGACAAAGCAGACAAGACCGTAGGATCATGCTTTGACCACCAGAGGGTACTATATAGATAGATAGACGATTTTCTCTGTAGAGAATACCTCCTTGGGAGATAAAAATAGCGTATTCTCTAACTCCCCACTTTCGGACAGGTTAGACATGTTTGAGAGAGATGTATTTTAATCTGCATTTGTGAAGGCATTGAGATGATCTCAAACAATCTTTGTTTTAAAAATAAGAAAACTGAGTCCCCGAAAAATGTATTGATTGCTCATGGTAACAGCACAGTAGTAGAGCATGGATTAGAACTCAAGTCTCCTGAATTTCATTTCCGTGCCCTTTTCTTGAAATTCCATTGCCTGCCTCTACTTTGATAGTCCTATGTATCCCAAAGCATGCAATGCTCTTCCTTGTCTGTCCATATTTAATCAGTGCTGGAAATCACCTGGATGAGGATACATGGCAAACGGAGGACTTGGTGCCCAGGAAGCACAGTTCAATGACAGGTTTGTACATCTTATCTCATTTGATCCTCCCAACAACCCTGGGAGGTAGGTGCTGTTATTAATATCACCATTTTGTTGTTCTGTTGTTTCAATCATGTCTGACTCTGCATGACCCCATTTGGGGTTTTCTTGGCCAAGATACTGGAGTGGTTTACCATTTCCTTTTCCAGCTCATTTTGCAGATGAGGAAATGGAGGCAAACAATGTTAAGTGACTTGCCGAGGGTCTCACAGATAGTAAGTGTCTAAGATTGGATCTGAACTCAGGTCTTCCTGATTCCCAGTCCAGAGCTCTATTCATTTCACCATCTGGATGCCTCTGGTTAAGGGGGGGTTAAATAATATGCTCTGGGTTGTAAGGTCAGTTTTTAAGTGTCCATGATAGGATTCAAACTCGGGACTCTGACTGTAATTTACCACCTAATTGCCTAATTTAAACAAAACATTGAAAAAACAAAAATTCTTTCTCTTCCCCCACCCTCACAGCCCCAACCTCATCTCAGTTGAAGAGATCGCCAAGGAAACAGAGGGAGGGCTAGGAGCTAAGTAAGGTGGTCAAGGCCCCTGAATAAAATATACCTGAAGCACAGACAAAACCCAGCTTTCTTGATTTTTTTCATGTGATTATCTGTGTAGTCAATGGGGAATAGGTATAATTAGGTAAAATCAATCGATAAACATTTATTTAACTGCCTACTATGTGCCAGGCACTTCAATAAGTATTGGGGATATGAAGAGACCAAATTCCTGCACTCAAGGAATTTATAATCTAATGGGGAAGACAATGTGTAAACAAATATATACAGAGTAAGCTGTAGGTAGGATAAATAGAAAATAATTAGCAGAGGAAAGGCACTGGAATTAAGAGGGTTGGGAAAGGCTCTAGGAAAAGAAGGGGTTTTTGTTGTGACTTTAAGGAAGCCAGGGAGGTTAGCTGTATGAGCAGAGGAGGGAGGGCATTCCAGGCAGGTGACAACCAGAGAAACTGCCCAAAGCAGAGAGATGGAGTGTCTTGTTTGTGGAACAGCCTAGAGGCCAGTGTCATTGGATCAAAGAGTATGTGTTGGGGAGCAAGGTGAAAAAAGATTGGAAAATCAGTTATGAAGGGCCTTGAATGACAAATAAAGCATTTTTAAAAATTTGATCTTGGAGGCAACTGGGAATCATTGAATTTACTAAGTGAGTGTATGTGTTGGGGATGAGGTGGGGAGTGACATGGCCAGACCTGCCCTTTAGGAAAGTCACTTCCGTGGTTGAGTGGAAGATGGGCTGCAGTGGGGAGAGGCTAGCAATAATCAATGCTTGAGGTGATGAGGGCCTGTTACCAGAATGTTGGCATTGTCAAAGAAGAGAAGGTCCCATATGAGAGAGTTGTTGCAAAGGTGAAATGGACAGACTTTAGCAAAAGCTTGGATATGGAGGAGGTGAGAGATAGTGAAGAGCCCAGGATGACTCCTGGGAGGTGAGCTTGAAGAACTAGGCAGCTGGTGTGGAGAAACATAATGAGTCTATAATGATGTCTACTGGACATGCAGTTAGAGATATCTGAAAGGCAGATGAAGATGCAAGCTTGCAAGTCAGCAGAGCATGTCAGGAAGGATAGGTAGGATTGAGAATCATTATCGTAGACATAGTAATTAAACCCATGGGAGCTGATTGAGATCACCAAGTAAAGAGGGAAAAGGGAAGAGAGCCCAGGACAGAGCCCTGTGAGGCACCTGAGGTTAGAGGATGTGATCTGGAAGATGATCCAGCAAAGGAGGCAGAGAAGGAATGGTCTAATGGATAGGAGAGCCAAGAGACAGTGGTCTACAGAAAACCTAGAAGGGAGAGAGTATCAAGGAGGAACAACCACATAGCAGTGTTAAAGACAGTGGAAAAGTTAAAAGAAATGAGCATTTGAGAGTTGCCATTGGATTTGGCAAATAAGATCATTAGGAATACGGTGAAAGCAGTTTCAGTGAACGATAAGGTAAGAAGTCAGCTTAAAAGGGATCAAGAAGAGAGCAGGAGAGAAAATGAAGGCCATCTTTTCAAGGAGATTAGCTAAAGGACAAAAGATATAGGATGATGAAGAATTGAAGTTTTTTTCTTTTTCAAGATGGGAGAGACATGGCATGTTTATAGGCAGAAGGAAATGAACCAATAGATAGGGAGAGATTGAAAAATAAGTGGTGGAGTGGGTCAATCTGTTGGAGGAGACACTAAAGTAAGTAGAAGGGTTAACCTTGGTAAGAGTAAGGCTACTTCATCTTGTGAGACAGGGGTGAAAGATGAGATAGTGGTAGAAGACAGAAGAGGGAACTCATGGTGAAGGGTTTCAATTTTTTTTCTGTAAAGTATGAGGCAAATTTCTCAGTTGAGAGAATAGGGAAGCCATGGGAGGTATTTCATCAGAAGGGATGAGAAGGTTTGGAAGGGCTGGTGTGGAGAGCAGAGAGCCAGTTGATAAGGGAGATATAACTGGATTGCCTAGCAGCAGTGAGGGCCCGTTTGAGGTTGTGTAATATAAATCTGTAGTGAACCCAGTCAGAATGGTTGAGCCCTTTTCTCCATCTTTGTTCAGTGAAGGTGATGAATGGTGGGAGTGATCCAAAGCTCTCTGATTAGAAGAGTTAGGCTTCCTTTTCTCACACCTTCATCCTAAATCTTTTCTTCTCCCACCACTTCCATCTCCTAGGAATGACTGAAATCTGGCTCACCTTCTCCTGGCACAGCCTCCCTGGCTGCACCTTTACTCATTCTCCTCAGTTCACTGGTGGAGATGGAGGAGTTGGAATACTCTTTGCTCCTCATTACCTTTTCCAGGTTCTCTTCCTTCCTCCCTCATTCCTGTCTCCCTTTCATATCTACCAACTAATAAAAATCCTGGTAGCTGAGAAACAAAGGTTTCTCTCTTGACTTCATCTCATTTGCCCAGTCTCCTGGCAGAACCTTTCTAGCGTTTCAAAGGGCCCTTGCCTTAAGCTGTTTTATTATAATCTTGCTTTGTTGTTATCACTGTTCCCCACGAAGCTTTTCTAAGATTAGGTCTAGGAAGAGGCCGGGAGTAGTATCATCTTTATCTGTGGTATTTCCCCATCTCTTATATTCCATATCATTTTAAAGGTAGAGTCGGGGCTCTGACAGGGAGGATTCCAAATGCCCAGTTCAGTCCACGGTAGGGTCTGCAGAAATCTCTGAGGTTTTCTGTCAACCCCTTGCAGTTGACGATTTTCCTTTCTCACTAAGAGGAAGGTTTTCTTTTTAATTTGTTTTTTAATTATTAAACTTCCACCATAGCAAAAAAGCTTTGGGGGACTGTTATAATGATAAACACTCTATGATATGATTTAAGGATAAGTTAGTCATTTGGTTTATGTATTTTTTTCAGCACCTTTATCAGATGAGTCCAAAAGAGAAATGACAAAAAAAAACTTTCGTCAGCCCAAATGATATTCTGCCTTTTGCTCACTGACCTGTTATGTATCTATCCTGCTTGTGTAAGGAGAACGGCGTTGTTTTGGGAACATTTCGCTTGTTGGCTTTTTTTCCTGTGGATATCATGCATGGCTTCAAGGTGGTCCCTTTCTTTGGGTCTTTCTTTCAAGGCCTCAAGGCTTTGTCTGCCCATTCAGTGGATGTTTGGACTTTTTTATTCATATCTAAAAGTGTCTGTGCTTCTTTTCCCAAGTGAGGATTTTTATATATTGAATTCTTATCTGGGTTCAAACACTGAACAGCATGGTTTCTAATTAAAACCAGGAGAAAAGCAGTGACTGGGTCTATTATTTACTCTGTATCTTCAGGAGTCTCGTATAATGCTATATGCTCAAAGGTGTTCGATATGACCTTGTTGGCTCCCTTATCTCAGCTACAATGGTAAATTAAAAAAAAATCTTTAGAAAGAAAGCTATGAGAGGGACCTGTGCCTCCTAGATAGGACTCATATATTACTCTTCCGTTGTCCCAAAATTCTATAGGAAGGATCAGAAAGCCTCAAAAAAAAAAATTAGGAAGACACAAAGAGAAACAATTCTGGTAAAGGAGAGGGGGAGTTGACCAAGAAGACCAACTCAGATATACAAGGAAGTCACCAATTAATTTAGACTTTAAAAAGAACATAAGAAGTGTAGCCCATGTAAGCCCTGGGATACCTTTATCCCAACTTTCACTCTCTCCTATGAATTAGGTCTCCAAGAGCAAGGTTAGCTACATCTTCCCCTGAGGAATCTAGGGGAAACTGAAAAATCATGGGGTGATTTTTTAAGGCTCTTGGCTCAAGTAGCTATCTTCTAAGTCAATTCAAGTAGAGAAGCATTTATTAAACACTATGGACCACTGTGGCAAGTGTCAGGGAATGATAGAAGCAGAAAAAAGAGAATCCCTGCCTTCATAGAATTTATATTCTAAAGGGGGAGATACATAAAAGGAAGCTGAAAAGTGAGATGGGGAAGATTGAGAAAGAATGGGAACCGGAGAGAAATAGAGAGAGCAGGACTAGCTTAGGGACCTTGCTGAAAACGAGAGGAAACATCAGACGAAGGAGGAGCAGGGCAGAGGGATTTTCCAGGATGATAAGGCTCCAAGTCAGCTTCCAGATTCCGAGGCTTGTAGGAGCAGGGCTGAGAGAAGAAGGAGGCAGTTAACAAGAAAAACAATTGAGAATCATTTGGCTTTAAGCAGATTTTAGAAAGGAGAATTCACCAGCCAGTGCAGTAACGATAGTTGGTACAAAACATTCCCCCAATGCTCCCAAAAAGGTCTCCTACAAGTACCTAAAATCCAGGAGAAACAGTGCATAAGAGATCTGTGCTTGGTCCCATGCTATTTATTTTAATAATCAATGAGTTGGATGAAGAAATGTTTCTCAGCTTTGCTGATAACACCGAGAGTGAGAGGGATAGCTAATGTTCTGTATGACAAGAGTCAGGATTTTAAAAGTTCTTGATAGGCTAGAACATTTGGCCAAATCTAACAAGATTTAAATGTGAAGTCTTATACTTGGATTCAAAAACATCCACTTCTTAGGTCCTAGATGGGGAAAGAATGAGTACAGAGTAGTTTATCTGAGAAAGACTTTGGGCTTCAATATAAATCAAGGAAGTTAGATGACAACTAGAGAGGTAATGTAATTTTAGATGCTGTTAAGAGATAGAATGTCTAGAACCAAGGAGATGAAAATGTTGCTTTATATGGCACTAGTCAGATCATATCTGAAATACTGTGTTGGGTGGCATATTTCAGGAAAGGACATTGATAAACCATATAATATCCAGAGAATGGTAACCAAGGGGTTTGAGATCATGCCATGTATGAAGATCATTTGGAGGAAATGGGGATGTATTTTAACTTGGGGAAGAGAAAATGGAGAGCAGGACATATTTATATTCAAGTATTTGGACAGCTGGCACATGAAGAAAAAATTAAACTTGCTATGATTGGATCTCAAATGAATTGAAACTGCCAGAAGAAAATTTAAACTTGATGTAAGGAGAAACTTCCTAATGATTGGAGCTGTTCAGAAGAGGAATGGACTGCTTCAAGAGGAAGGGAGCTCCCCTTCATCACTGGAGATCTTCAAACAAAGGCTAGATGACCACTTACTTGTCTGATGTGTTTTGAAGGGATTATTTTTTTTAAAGGATTGTACTAGACCTCATCTAAGGTCATTTCCTGGTATGAGATTGTAGGATTTTGTGACCTCCTAATGTCTCTGACCAATAATGTCATGCAACTATAGGGGCTACCCATGGAGTCTTCTTGGAGTTGTCCTTCCTGGGTCCAGTCAAACATTTGGGGGCTTTGTAACTTGCTTTCTACCATCTGTGACTCAGGACTCTGAGGTGATAGAATAAATATCCTTATATAACTAAGTGGATTTTTTCCCCCAAGGGAATTATAGCCCTTCCACTCAGCCTTTAATTTCCTCTTCAGTTGAGAATTGTATCAGAACTGTTTCAAATCATTTCCTGAGAAGCAAGTTGGGAAGTGGGAAATTTGTCCTATCCCAATTCTGCCCCTGCAAAATTGTGAGCAGATAGCTTCCAAAGAATATGTCCTGTATAGGAAAGCTTGAGTTAGGGATTGGGTTCCCTTTTGTATTTGTTCTTTCCTGATCTTAGACAAATAAGTATCTTCCCAGAGATGGACGTGTCCAGGTTTGGAGAGGCCCTAGTTAATTTAGGAGGTGTAGGGAACCTGGGTCTTCATCAGGTGTAAAAGCAAGCACCCTGACCCATTCAGGATGGCTGCTGTCACAGGTTCTTAGATCTGTATTTCTAAAAGGAAAGCAACTTTTGAGGGGCCAACAATCACTTTAATCAAGCATATGTATCATTCACTTAGTTCAGGGGAAAAAGTCAGCCCTCTGAACTTCAGAGAAAAAAAGATCAACAGCTTCCTGACCATAAGTAATACATGCCCCACAGATCAACAGACAGATCCAACTGTCTGACGATACATACATAGTTACCAGAGAGAAGCATCAACATCTGGGTTTTCAAAGCTGAGAAGGGGGCTGCTTAGAGATTTCCCAGAGTCGTCTGGCATGCAAACCTTCCAAAAACTAAGCCTCAACATAAAACCTCACCTCAGAGTCCTTATACACCTTTCAGAGCCAGAGGGCAGGACAGCCCTTGAGAACCAGTATCTCATTAGAATTTAACAAAAGGTATGAGACTCCCCTAATAAAGCTATCCTTAATGGGCAGGCCCATTAATGGGTAGGGAAGATCTTTAACTCTCTGATTATCTTTATGTCAGGTCAGAGCTGAATGATGAAAAAGCAGGAATCTTCACCAAAACTATAGTAATCTTGGAGAGGTTGGCAGGAAGAGGAGCTTAGTCATTTTAACAGAAGGTTTGTACTAGAAGTTGTTTAGATAGTGAAGAACTGAGGTGAAATGTAAAATGACTACTTAGCAGTTCTGAAAACTGCTTTATGTTTTGATGAAATTTCAAAATCAGCCTCCTACCAGACTGTAACAGTAGTGTGTTACTAAATTCTGTTTTAAGTAGTTCTATAGTACCTAGTCATTCTTTCATGTTTAGCATTTTTCATATACACAAGAAAAAAATATACTCGTCCCTTACTCAATTCATATTATGCATTTGAGTATCTTTCTTCTTCCTGCTTTTGGGGAAATAATGGATATGAATCATAATCTAATAATCTAAGCTGTAAGTACATTTCCTCCTGGGGTGCTGAGCTTGCCAAGTTAATGTAAGAAAGGGGAGCCTAACTCCTCTCATTAGAGGACAGGTTTCCCCAACAATGAACCCAGTCCAAACTGTGTGCCCATGCCCCTTAGTGAAATATGGAGGGACACAATACCCCAACTCCTGTGGGCTCTGCAGCCATTCCTTTAGATTTGTAAACAGATACTGGAGCCATGGTGAATGCTCAGAAATGAGAGGATACCCCTCCTCTCACCAAGGTGGATTACACAACCTTTACCCTGGCTCCTTCCTCACATTAACTATCTTGACCCCTGCTCCCCACTCTGACAATGATGCACTAATGAAAATACACTTTATTTATGGGTATGGCTTTGGTACAGAGGAAAATAGGAAATGAGATTCCTTAAACAAGATTTCCCTTCACTTCCTGCTCCCGTCACCATGACCTACCATCCCACCCTATATCCTACATCCATCACTGATTCTCATCCTCCTTAACGCTAGCCTTTGACAGGAGGAAGGAAGAAGGAAAGGAGAAGGAAAGAAGAGGGAGGAGATGAATAAAATATAGCTAGAGGTGCAATGCCATAATGCTTTGAGGATGATAAAAAATAATCATGTAAAATGAAGCCTTCAAAAATTGGTAAGGTAAGTGTGCTACTTTCTCATATTCCATATTGCCTCCCTATGGGCCAATGAATTCTAGCCCTAGAATTCACAGCCCTACCTAGAAGTGGTGAAAACTTCCTGACTCATTCCTAATAGTGACTCTCTCAAAGAATCTCTTCATTGGGATTTATAAAGAAGTCTGGAGAAACATCTGATCAAAAGTTGAACCACTCTGCAACTTTCAATGACTTTAATAGAGGGTCATTTCAAATGAAAGCTTCTTGTAATAATCACCAGGAAAGAGAATGTCAGAGTGATTTAGAATAGTATTCGACATGCAGTGAAATTACAAAATCAGAGAATTGGAGATTCTGAAATCAGGAAAAAAAATCAATAAGAGGAAAAATCTATATCTTTGTCAATGCAGGTAGAAAGGGGAAAAAAATGGGAAACTATATGTAATGTTTACAAGCAATTTAGGTTATATCATTTGTCTTCATCACTTGAGCTCCCACTAGTCTTTTTGTTCTCCTCTCTCCCTCCCTCCCTCCCTCTCTCTCTTTTTCTCTCTCTCTCTATCTCTCCTTCTTTCTCTCTCTCTTTCTCTGTCTCTCCATATATATATATACATATATATACATATATATGTATATATATACATGCACATACACACATATGTCAAATATGGATTTAAACAGTAATTTTACCCCCCCAAGAAACACAGATTTGGTGACATTTCATGCCTAGCCTTTGATATAGCAGATGGTAAGCAGTTCTCCAATTCCACATATCAGAACCATCAGTAGATGATACTCAGGCATGGACAGAGAGGAATCTACTCTGATGTTTAGCTAAGACAGCCTGTACCTAGTCACTGCTGAGGCTGTAATCTAAAACCAGAAATGAGAACAGACATGCTTAACGATATGTCAACAAGCAACCAAGAGACAGCAGCAAGAGTCCTATTGATGGGTATTTAAGAGAAATACTGCCCTCAGCTTCCTGGTGTGTGTATGTGTGCGTGTGTGTGTGTGTGTGTGTGTGTGTGTGTGTGTGTGTTCAAAGGGCATGTGCACACCTGCCTTAAAAATTGTGAAATGATCAAATTCGTCTTGAGTGCCTCCAGTCTTCTCCTTTTTTGTTGTTTTCTCTCTTTAGGTCCTTACCCCACCTCTGGCCATGAAAGAGTGAAAGAAAGGATGAATGAAAAAAACAGCAAGCCTTTACTATCTGCTTTGTCTTACCCCTAGCCATCAAAACCAACTTTGGGTAGTCATTTAGGTACTGGCATGAATTTGAGTCAATGAAGTTATCTCTCAGTGGAATATTTATGTATTTCTAATTGTGGAATGAGGAATTTTGCCCTGCTTAAGGAATTGTAAGTAAGTATCAGAAAGCAGATGAGAGGCCTATTTTATGCAAGCAAGGTGACCTTCTTGATTTACAAAACAACTTAAACTGACAATTACAAACTATTTCATGTACACAGTCTCACCCAGTCCTCCCACAACCATGCTAGATAGAAAGTGCCAGCATATTAACCTTATTTTACAGATGAGAAACAGTTTTATAAAGGTCTGGAGGCTCAGCGGATGGAGTACTGGATCTGGAAAATGAAGAACACCTAGATTTAAATCCAGCCAAAGATACTTATTAGCTCTATGGTTCTAGGCAAATCACAACCTCTATTTGTCTCAGTTTCCTCATCTGTAACATAGTGATAGCACCTGTCTCCTAGGGTTGTTGTGAGGATTAAATGAGATATAATTGTAAAGTGTTTGGCACATAGTAAGTGCCCTACAAATATTAGTTATTATTATATAAAACAATATGTATATAGCATATAAATATAATGTATAAATATTATGAATTATTATAAATATTTGTCCTTAATTATTAATGTCTAAGGTGATATAGCCAGTAAGTGATGGGTTAAGCACTTGAACACAGATCTGTGGTCTCCAAATCCAGTGCCCTGAGTTGTCATTATACTACATGTGTATAAGGATGACCTTGGTTCTTCATCAATTGACTTGTCTTTGTTGTTAAGCTTTGTTAAGTTTTTGTTTTCCCCTAAATCTGGCAGATTGTTGAGCACGTCACTAGCACAAAAAGTAAGTGATGATGATGATGATACCACCAGATAAATAATTCTAAGGTTCTTTTTCTTTAGGTGGGGCATTTGGGGACAAGATTTTTAATGTAGGTTAAAAGATGAAGATCTTATTTGCAAAAAGCTCATGAAGCTTGGGAGGAAGGGAAAACATAACCCAACTTTGGGTGTTAAATTTTCAGAACATAAAGAATTAAAAAATGCACTAAAGTCAGACATGGAAGATGCTTTCCATTTCCTACATTAGAAAATGAAATATCCTATACTTGTATACAATATATAAAATAAAATTGGCAGTGACCGCAGGGACAGAAAGAACTCTTGCATACTGCATGAGGAGGCATTCATAGTATCTGCAAATATGATAGATGACTGCTATGAAATGGCCTTGGTTTTTAACCTTATCTTGAGAAATGAAAGATGAACAGAAAACTCAGAGCAATCAAATAAATTCTTACTGTGAGGGAATGATTTTCTATTCTTCCTTCCTGGAGTGATTTCCATGAAGTCGAGCCATTCCCCTTCTTTCAAAAGTCAACTCAAACCTCATATTGTCTATGAAGCCTTCCTGGAATAATTATGCATTGCTTTTGGTTAATTCTAAGATCCCTAAAAACTCCTCTGTAGTTAAATACATATAATGTGTGTATGTATGTATACATATGTGTATATGCTCATGTATATATTTATATCTATATCATGACTATTTGATGTGCACAGCTCTGACACATATATATGCATATGTTTCTATTATTTGTGTTTTCATGTATGTATGTCATTTCTAATCCATAGAACCTTAGAGCTGGTTGGGATTATAGAAGACATCTGTTTCTGTCTCCTATACCTTGTTTGATTTTTATTTCAACTATAAACAACTTGAGAGGGAGGAAGGATCATAACCTTGCAGTTCTCCGATGGTCCTAGTACAGTTGTCTAGAGTCTCAGAAAGTGTTGCTCACTAGCTGAATGGTGAAATTGTACCTCTCTGTTCCTGTCTCTGTCTTTCTGTGTCTCTTCCTGAGAAGAGTAAAAATAAATATTTACTTTGGGTCTAAATCTGTATGCCATGAAAATTCTATTAAGATCAAAGTCAAGAATTGAAACAAAATTTTAAAATTACCACTTTGTTTTGAAATGTACTCTTTCTTGTTTTCATTTTAAAAGCTGTATCTGGTCAAACCACGAAGGTATATTTTCTATGGATTTCCCATAGTGCACATAATTCTGTACTTTTTAATGTTCTATGTCCCAGCTGGTCTACATTGCATGAAATTACATTTTCTATTGTTTTAAGTCTGCTATTTATTGTTTCTAAGGTTTTGGTTTGCTTTGTTTTTAATTTTAAGCCTGATACTTATTACTTTTTAAAAATGTTATAAAAATTATATATTCCATTTTTGAAGAACTTTCTAATAATTAGAACTGTCAAAAATGCATTGTACTGAATTGGGAAGTAATAGATATTGAATGCATTCAAACAAGCATCCTATGGATACTTGTCCAGAGTGGTATAAATAATATCTAGATGCTTCAATATCTCCTCATAATCTTTTTTGTATCTCAAGTCTTAATGATTTCTTCACTTGATTTTCTACTTTTTTTTCCAAGCTTCTCTTTTATTTGATCATGTGTTTTCCTTGGGATTGTCAGTTCCTGATGAATGTCTTTGAATGTGTCAAGACATCTCCCAGTTTATGTTGCACCTTTCCCTACATACTATTCTTGCTGTTTTAATTGATTCAGATGTTGATATGGAATTTTTTTAAAATTTTATTTATTTTTTTTAATGTTCTACAATCACTACCATAAAATTAATGTTCTAACCCCCCCCACACACCTACCCCCCATTACCCCCCTCCCTCCCTAAGATGGCATACAATTCTGTATAGGTTCTACATATACTTTCCTATTGAATATATTTTCACTATAGTCATGCTATGTAGATGAACTAAAATAAATGGAAGAAATCATATAACAAATCAAAATATAATACACAAACACACACACACACATACACACAAGCATGATCTGCTACATTCTGCGAATGAATTCTATAGTTCTTTCTCCAAGTGTGGAAGGCATTTTGCCTTAGAAAATCATCATTGGGATTTTTTTTTCAGTAAGTTCTTGTGTTATTACAGAGTTCCAAGTCTACCAGAAAAAACTCTCACACACTGTGGTCGTTGCTGTGCACAAAGTTCTCCTGGTTCTGCTCCTTTCACTCAGCATCAGATCATATAAGTCCTTCCAGGCCTCCCTGAAGTCTTCTTGTTCATCATTTCTTATGGTGCAATAGTACTCCATTACATTCATGTACCATAATTTATTAAGCCATTCCCCAATTGATGGGCATCCCCTTGGCTTCCAGTTTTTGGCAACTACAAAGAGTGCTGCTATAAATATTTTTGTACATGTGGGACCCTTTCCCATTTTTATGATCTCTTGGGGATGCAGTCCTAGAAG
>JAQQSK010000054.1:26276-67825 GCA_028658325.1 Potorous gilbertii
AAAAACTTTTCAGTTTAATGTAATCAAAATTATCCATCTTGCATTTCATAATGTTTTCTATCTCTTCTTTAGAAAAAAATTCTTCCCTTCTCCATAAATCTGATAAATACACTATTCCTTGCTCCTCCAGTTTATTCATGGTTTGATATGGAATTTTAAAAGTCTATTGGTTCTCTGCTTTGCTTTGTTCCTTTCTCAGCCTGGTTGTTTTCATTTTCTTGTTATTTCTTTAGATATTTTTTATTCTCTTTGACATTGTTATTCTATTCCATTTGTTTTTCTGGGGGGAGCACACTCTGGAAAGAGTGAAGGAGAAAAGAGCTACAAATTGGCCTTCATTTTTACAAACTAGCCACATCTGCCAGCTTACCTATGGACTGTCCCATAGCTTCTCCAGCCTGTATCTCACTTTAAAAGATGATTTACAATTTTAATTTTTAAATATCAACAAAATTTTAAATTTTAATAAAATTTATAATTTATATTTTCATAATTTTAAGTTTATTTTTAAATAAAAATCTGTTCTCTTCCTCCAACCTCCACCCACCCTTCTCCCCACAAAACTCTCTAAAATAACAAAAAAAAGAAAACTTTGTAACAAATTCACACAAACAAAAATAATTCCTGTATTGGCCATGTTCACAAAAATATATGTGTGTAAAACATATTTGTCTACTGAGTCCATCATCACTTTGTCAGGAGATGGGTAACATAGTTCTTCATTGGTTCTTTGAAAGCATAGTCAGTCCTTGCATTGATCAGGGTTCTTCCAAAGTTGTTTTTACCATGTTTTATTATTGTATAAATTGTTCTCCTGGTTTACTCACTTCAGTCTACATCAATTTATAAAAGTCTCCCCAGGTTTTCTCTAAAACCATCTCCTTCCTTATTTCTTTCCCCCTCCCCAAAAGTAGCAAGTCACTTTATTGGGATGTAAATGGTGGTAGTTTTGAGGGTGCAGATCCCTTTATCATTTCTTATAGCACAATAGTATAGTCAGTTCTGCTATAATGGTCATGTTTATCACCCCAAAAGCACAGAGCTGGGCAAAATTCACTCAATAAAAACCATAGAGCCTATGGGAGAAAATGAAATTAGGGTATAATATTCACAAACTTCATAATGACATCCACACATAAAAAGAGAGGAACCTAATAAAAATAGTAGCATAGTTTTATATATATATATATATATGTATATATACATATACATGTTTGTGTATATACATACACATACATATATGTTTGTATATACATGTACATGTTAAGAAATATAAATACTATATTTAATAGTGTTTCTCTGGCCCTGAAGCCATGAGGACCTGAGTTCAAATTTGACCTCAGACACTTAGTAGTTGTGTGACCTGGCACAAGTCACTTAACCCTGATTGCATCCTAAATAAATGAACAAAGAAGTGAATTGATAGATAGGTGGATGGATAGACAGAGACAGACAGACAGATAGATAGATATTGATAGATAGATAGATGGATGGATGGATGGATGGATAGATAGTAATTCTAGGTGCTGCTTAGTCTGCATCCCAGGCTGCATAAGCAAATTGGGCAGGTTTTAAGTCCTGGCTTAAGGGGGGTGGGGGTGGTTTATACCAGCCTTTCTATCTCACAGCTTCTACTACATCAGAAAATACACAATCAATAGGGTACCTGAAATACCTGGAGTTTACTTGTGGACATGGGTGTTGGAAGGGTTATACTGCTGTAAGAAATGTAGTTTTCTGCATTCTTAATGTGTCTGGAAGAAGAAATCTCCCAGAAACAAACTTCAAATTTGAATTATGCTCAAAATATTTCCATACTATATCAATCACATTGAAACAAATTTGTATTTTTAAAACATGGGTTTGATCAGAACTGACTGCATTCTATTACATTCATATGATATAAATTGGTTTTTCATTTCCCAATTGATGGGCTCCCCCACTTAGTTATTTGCCACCACAAAAAGAACTGCTACAAGTATCTTTGTATGTCTAGGTCCTTTTCTTAGATATCTTTGGGGTATGGAGTTAGTAGTCAAGTAGGTGGTTGAATGGATAGAGCACTAGTCTTGTAGTCAGGAAGACTTGAGTTAAAATCCAGCCTTAGACACTTATTAGCATGCTTATTATATTTTCTTACTGGCAGAATGCTTCAATGTCAGCTTTATTAATATTCTCTATCGCTTGATGAGGCAAGTTTAACTAATTCCAGTATATGTTAATACCTTAGTAGTCTGGCTACCAGGAAAGGAATTCCTTGGCCAAGGCAACCCTTGAGACTCCAAGGTATTAGATAATGAAATTGAGGCACAAAGAAAATGTAAAACTAGCCTAAATACCAGCAGTGAGTCAACAATAGAACTGACTCAGACATAAAGTTTAGCCCCTCATTCATACTTGTTAACTAGGTGGTGCAGTGGATAAGGCCCAGAGCCAGGAAGGCTGGATCTGAAATCTAGCCTCAGGCTCTCATTGGTTGTGTGACCCTGAACAAGTCACTTGGACACAGTTTCTAGATCTGTAAAATGGGGACAACAATACCACCTCCCTCCCAGGGCCATTGTGAGGGACAATTGAGATAGTGATTGTAACGTGCTTATCACAGTGCCTGACGCTTAATAGAATGTACAATGTTAGCTATTACTATTACTTAACCTCTGTTTGTCTAGGGTTTTTTTCTGTTAAATGGGGATAAGAATAGTACCAGTCTCCCAGGATTATTCTGAAAAGCAAATGAAATAATAAAATTGTAAAGTGCTTAGCACAGCGTTTGGCATGTAGCAAGCACTACATACATGCTAGGTATTACCAGGGTTATAATGGTATAGCTGGGTCAGAGGAGGTGGGGTCCATAATAGGGAAAAGCCCTAGTGCACAGTAAGAAGTGAAAAGCCATTAACTTCATCTCTGTGAAAGGTGGGAAGCCTGGACATGGTGACATGTCAAAAATCAGAATTTAAATACTGAGCCGTAACTTAGCATATTGTGATCAATCAGAGTCATCACATGGACACAGTGACGTGTTTATGACCCGATCATGCACATAATCAATACATAAACTGGTGTTTGGGCATTTTATCCAATAACATTGGCTTAACACTCAAGCTCAGAAATGAGCTCATTATTAAGCAGAAAACCCAAATATTCACCAATCAGTAGTGATGTACTCTATGGAGCCACCTTCCTTTCTTTGATTTCTGTCATACACCAATGGGCTTTCCTGGGGTCTTCACAGAGTTTCACTGAATCATCTGGTAGCTGTCCTAGATTGTTTATAAGCATTTATAATGACTGATTAAACTCTTATAATCAGTCTGGAGCCTCTTGGTCTCTTCCTTTGGTATTAAACTCATCCCACAATTATAGAGAGGTAGAGCATTCCCCAGTCAGGGGAATTCCAGACCTTATACAGGGCATCACAGTTTAGTAATTTGGGGCTGTGAGTAAGGTGGATTTTAGTGTGTATGGTGGATTTTTGTTATTCTTTCTTAGAGGTTAGTTTTCCAGGATTCATGGCCATAATAATCTGTATTTCCCAGACTCATGACTTGTAAATATCTCCACCATCATATATAATGAAAAATAATATCAACATTTGGGCTTAAATTGTAAATAACAACTGTGACTGCACAGTGAGACACAAGAACGAGGTCATGTAAAATTGGAGGCTCTTGATGGCAATATGCCTTCTTTGTCTATTGCCCTATAAAGCAGCTGGGTAGTGGTCACTGGGTGGGGAACCCTCAGGGTTGAAAGAACTGAAATGCTGTATATGCCTCAATCGGTCTCCATCAAGCTTGGGCAGAATCTGTGTTTGCCTGAACTGGTGCCCATTGAGTCTTGAGTACATTTAGGGGAGTGCACAAGCTGTGCCTGTTTTGATTGACTCCACTGAGACATAGGAGTGCTGCCCCTCCTTCTTTCTGGCCCCTGTGAGAAGGGTGATTAGAAAATGCTGCAGTAGTTGGTGCTCCCATTATCAGCAACCCCTTTGAGAAGGCTAGACTAGAATCAAGTAAGGTTATTAGCCCCTTTGAAGCTGTCTTCCTGTCTGACCAGATCAAGAGAGACCCTGGGCTAGCAGCACTCCTGTGTGCTAGTGTTACCTGTCTAACATGGGTATGGTTCTAAATTGCTTTCCAGAATGGCAAACCAATTCACAGCTCTACCAATACTGTATTAATGTACTTGTTTTCCCATAGCCCCTCCAACATCTGTCATTTTCCTTTTAGGGGGAGGGGGTCATTTGTTAATATGATGAATTTGAGGTAGAACCTCAGAGTTTCTTTAATTTGTACTCCTTATTATTGGTGATTTAAAATACTTTTTTTTTCACTTGGTCACTGATAACTTGGATCTCTTCCTCTGAAAACTGTCTGTTCATATTCTTTGACCATGAATTAATGAGGAAATCAGGTGCTCCTCCTTTAGGACCTCACACAATTGCCTCATCCCATCTTGATTTCCTTGACAGTCTAATTTGCACCTGTTTTTGTCTTCTGTTTGACTCTGTTTTTCCTTGTTTATAGTTACTGGATGGGGCAGCAGTCACTTTGTTCTATACTTTTCCTTCTAGTAGGACAAGCACAGAAAATCCTGAGTAGCATTCCTTTTTGCTTCTCCATCTGCTGCTGAAAAGAAAACAAACCAAACCTTCTGAAGTGGACATCCCCTTCCAGATCCCTGAACTGGCCCCTGGAAGCTCTGCTGTGTACCAGAGCACATTCTTACCCAACAAATTGCTTTGTCTTATAATCCTCCCAAGAGTTCACTTGTTATGGTCCTCCAAAGGTGAGCTACATGGTAATAACTGATATTTATGTAGTGCTTCAAAGTCTACGAATCACTATAGACACGTTTTCTTATTTGGACCTCAATGACCCTGGGAGGTGGATACAGCAAGTATAATTATCTTCATTTTAGAGATGAGCAAAGGGAGGTTCAAAGAGACTGCCCCATGGTCATCCTACTAAGAAAATGCCAGACACAGAATTTGAACTTGTCTTCTTGACTCCAAGTTGGTTGTTGATTGGTTGGTTGCTGTCCTTTGTCTTTGAAGAGGACCAAAATGAATTCACCATTGTAAAGTGAAATTTCAGTGTGTCCAACTGTGGCTGATCAGACAAATAACAAGCTAGGAATGCTCTATCACAGGTTGGGCACAGATAGTCTGTGTGAATATTTGGGGTGAATATCCTGAATTTGCTCATCTTGCATTTACTTTGCGTTATCTCAATTCTGCTTTGCTCAAAAAGTGCAGCACCCTTTCTGATGTGGTCATGCCATGCTGAATGGTCCTGTGCCAGTGTCTCCCATGTTGCACAGTCAAATCCAAGTTCTTAAGAGAGACCTTGAGAGCATCCTTGTATCACTTCTTCTGGCTACCATATGATCACCTGCCCCATGCAAGTTCTCCACAAAATAGTCTTTTTGACAAGCGTACATTTGGCATTTGAACAACGTGGCCAGCCCATCAGAGTTGTGCTCTTTGAAGCATAGTTTGAATACTTGGCAGTTCAGCTTGAGCAAGGACTTCAGTGTCTGTTACCTTAACCTGCCAGATGATCCTCAGAATCTTCCTAAGACAGTTCAAATGGAAGTGATTCAATTTCCTGGCATGGCACTTGTAGACTGTCCATGTTTCACAGGCATACAACAATGAGGTCAGCACAATGGCTCTGTAAATCTTCTACTTGGTAGTCAATCTAATACCTCTTCTCTCCCAAACTTTTCTTTGGAGCCTCCCAAACACTGAACTAGCTCTGGCAGTGAGTGCATCAACCTCATCGTCAAAGTGTACATCCCTAGAAAGTACACTACCAAGGTAAGTGAACCTATCCACAGCATTCAAAACTTCTCCATTTGTTGTAACCAGTGGTTATTCATGTATGTATGGTGACTGATAGAGCACCTATGGTTTCTTGGTGTTATTAGGCCGGAATTAGTACAGGCAGCAGAGAATTGATCCATGGTTTTTTGCATCCCAGCTTCAGAGGCTGCATTCAGTGCACAATCATCTGCAAACAGAAGATCATGCACCAACACTCCCTCCACTTTGGTCTTGGCTTGTAGTCTTTTCAGATTGAAGAACTTACCATCAGTACAGTAGTTGACCTTGACAGTGTGTTCATCCTCACTGAAAGTGTTTGTCAACATGACTGAAAACATCATGCTAAAAATCATGAGAGCAAGCACACAGCTCTGTTTCACTCCATTGGTGACTTGGAAGGCACAAGAGCTTTGTCCATTATCCAGAACCTGGGCAGACATACCATCATGCTCTTGTTGCAAGAGTACTCAACAGGTATTGCATCCAAATAGCAGCCCTGAGTGAAACAAGGTTGGCAAATGAAGGCCAGCTTACTGAGGTTGGAGGTGGATACACCTTTTTCTGGAGTTGGCACAGTGAAGGGGAGTGCCATGAAACTGGCGTGGGTTGTGTAATCAAACGAATCTAATCAGCAAGCTGGCATGCCTGCCAAAGGGAATGAATGACAAGCTCATGACAATGCTATTGCCACTTGCAGGAAAATGCCATGCCACTATCATCAGTGCCTATGCTCCCACCATGACAAACCCTGATGAAGTCCAAGAAAAATATTATGAAGACCTAGAGACCCTTATCATCAATGTGTCAAAAGAAGACAAGCTTATAATTCTGGGTGATTTTAATGCTAGAGTAGGCTCAGACCACCAGACTTGTCAGGGAGTCCTAGGGAGGAATGGAGTTGGAAACAGCAACAGCAATGGTTATTTACTGCTGAAGACTTGTGCATCACATGACCTTCTCACCACCCACACTGTCTTCCATTTACTTAAACACAATAAAACTTCATGGATGCACCCTTGCAGCAAACACTAGTATCTAATAGATTATGTGACTGTAAGCAGAAGAGATAGACAAGATGTGAGAACGACAAAAGCAGAGTGCTGGACTGATCGTAGACTTATCCTTTCCAAGCTCAATGTTCACATTCGTCAAAAGCTCTGACCCCAAGGCAAAAATGGCTACCAGAAGAATTAATGTCAACAAATTAGAGCATTTCTTTGAGCGTGAACAGTTTGCTGCTGACTTGGAGGGAAAGTTGACCCAAAACACAGTTGGTAACAGTGGAGCAAAAAAGGAGTGGGCAGCTCTCAGAGATTTGGTGTACAGCGCTGCATTTGCTCATCTGAGTCAGAACGCTCGCAAACATCAAGACTGGTTTGATGAAAATGGTGGGGCAATTCAGAAGTTGCTAAATGAAAAACGAGAACTCCACAGGATTTACCAGCAGGATTTCACCACCATTTACCAGTGGATTTCATCCACCTCTAAGAAGACAGCATTTAATTCCAAAGCAAAGTCCAAGCAAAGCTTAGAGAGATGAAGAGATGAAGGATTCGTGCCTCAGTAACAAGGCAGATGTAATTGTTTTATGCTGATAGTAACAATCCAAAGCACTTTTATGACTCCCAAAAAGCTATTTATGGATCAAAAACCTATGGTGCATCACAACTACTCAATGCTGATGGAGCCATATTAATTAGTGATAAGGACATGATTCTAGAGAGATGGGCTGAACACTTCCATAGTGTTCTCAACAGACCATCATCAATCAATGCTGAGGCCAATGACTGTTTACCTCAGGTTGAAGTCATTCCCTCCTTAACTGAACTTCCAACTGAAAAAGAAGTTTTGAGGGTCATTAGGCTCCTTTCATGTGGCAAAGCACCTGGTGCTGATTCTATTCCAGCTGAGATTTACAAGGTAGGGGGACCATTGCTCATGCAAAAGCTGACTGAAATTTTCCAGGTTATATGGAAAGAGGAGGTTATCCCCCAGGAGTTCAAGGATGCCTCCATTGTCCATCTGTATAAGGGTAAAGGGAATAGGTTGTCCTGTGACAATCACAGGGGGATCTCTCTCTTACTCATTGCTGGCAAAATTCTTGCTAGAGTCCTCCTTAATGGCTGATCCTTCACCATCTACCTGAGAGCCAGTGTGGATTCAGAAAGGGCAGAGGAACAGTTGATATGGTATTTGCTGCCTGACAACTCCAGGAGAAATGCCAGGAGCAGAACAGATGTCTGTACACGTTTGTAGATCTGACCAAGGCCTTTGACACTGTTAGTCGTGAGGGCTTATGGAAAATTATGTCAAAATTTGATTGCCTGGAGAAGTTCATCAATATTGTACGTCGATTTCATGACTCCAACTGCAACGCTGTTCACTGTGCCACATTGCTTCTCATGACTACCAAAGACTCTTTTTATCTAATATGTAATCACAACATTTTTTAAGCACAATTTAGATCTGCTGTACTTTCAATTATAATTTTCCAATCAAAAGCTTTTGAATTCTATTCAATTCAATAACTATTTATTAATCACCTACTATTTGCAAAGTCCTGTGCTATTAATTTTAGGGGGAAGAAGGTCCTAATAATTGGTGTGATCTTGAAAGTTCTCTTGTAAGGAGATGATATTTGAGCTGAGTTTTGGAAGGAACTGGAGCTTTCCAGAGGTGGAGGTGAGGAGGGAGGGCATTCCAGGCATGAGGAAGAGTCCTTGTCAAGATCCAGAGAAAGGAAATGGAAAGGCTAGTATAGGGAACAGAGAGTAGGACAGTCTGGCTGGCATATAAAGTGCATAAGGTGTGATATATGATCAATTTAGAAAAATAGGCTGAAATCAGATTATGAAAGACTTGAAATACTAAGTAGAACAGTTTGTATTTTATCCTAAAGGCAATAGGGATCACTGAAGCTTTTGGAATGACACAATCTAACCTTGACTTTAGGAATATAAACTTGACAGTTTTGGTACAAGATGATTGGAAGAGAGAGAGCCTTGGATATAGGGAGAATCAACTAGAAGGCTTATTTCAAGTTATCAGGAGAGAGAAGATAAAGTCTTGATTTAGTGTAGTGGCCAGAATAGAAAAGATGTCTGAGATATTATGGAAAGAGAATCAACAAGACTTGGCAAAGGACTGGATATGGGGGATGAGTTAGAGTGGAGCCAGGTACAACTCAGGGATAGCCTGAGTGAATAGAAGAATGAGGAACCAGGGAGAGGTGGGCACCCTAATAGCAAAGTCAGGAAAAAGGCTTAGGGTGAAAGTTCTGTTTTAGAAATCTTGAATTTGAGATACTTATGAAACATCTAGTTACAGATGCACAGCAGGCAGTTGGAAATACAGGACTAACACTCATGAGAGAGGTGAGGGCTTGATATATGGAACTGGGCATCATCTGCATACACACACACACATATATTTGTTAAATTTGAACC
The DNA here is from genome assembly GCA_028658325.1 of Potorous gilbertii. Taxonomy (NCBI): domain Eukaryota; kingdom Metazoa; phylum Chordata; class Mammalia; order Diprotodontia; family Potoroidae; genus Potorous; species Potorous gilbertii. The sequence continues at coordinate 35,553 of JAQQSK010000054.1, forward strand.
CATGAATGTTGATGAGATCACCCAGACTGAATCTTAAGTTGCTGTTAATTGCTATCATGGTGATCTCATAGGGCACAAAATCATCTTTTTAATGGAGTCATCTAATCAGGAAATACGAGAGCAAGAAGGGATGCCAAAGGTCTTTTAGGGCAACTCTTACTTGAAGTATGAAAGCCTTATAGATGGCTATCTCCAGATTGAAAGCGCCCAGTGTTCACTTCCCAAAGCGATTCAATCTGTTTTCTGAACACTTCTAATACTTAGAGAACTCTTCTTCAGAGCTTAGTGTACTAACCCAAGACTTTTCTGCATCTGAGTAAATTAGGTCATTTTGCACTGATGAGATACATAATGCCTGTATCTTTGCAATCACTGCCTGAGATTTGGGGTGGGGTGGAGGCCGATAAGAATAAAGTTCCAGAATGCCATTGAGTTCTTCTTATTATTGGAATCACAAGATTCATTATGAGGATGAAAAACACAGCTGTAACTGGCAGAGGGAATGATTCAGCTCCCAGCCTGGCAGTGTTTTCACTTTGGCAGCATGACTTGGACCTGGAATACATCTCCTGCTTTGGGTCCTGATTTTCATTTAGTTCTACCAGCAAGAGAACCTACCTTGGAGCAGTGTGCATGCTGATTTTGTTAATTTGCTCAAATCTGTCCCTTGTTTAAATCACTGCTTATTAAACATTCCTGACATCTCTCCTTTCTCAGAGTGCCATGACTCATCAGGTAATCCCAGCAGAAGACAAAGGCTTAAATCTGTTTCTTAAAAATGTTGACTGGAAGCGAGCAAGGGAGAAAACAACGGCAGCTGGAATGATGAATGGTGGTTAGGTGGGCTGTATTCTTGCACCTGTTGATCATGTGGGAGAAGTGAAATGTTGACAGGGGACCACTGAAAGAGATGAGTCAGATTGCTGAAAGTAACTACTGCAAAATGGGGTTCCTGCAGCCAGCACTAAACCATCAGACACGAAAAAGAATTGATCATCCTATTATTTATTCACATTTTTGAAGCTAGTTTGGTTTTTTTATTTGGTTTTCCATTGGGAAGTAGTTCCAGATTCTTCATAGGATTACAGTTTTGGAAGGGATCTCTTAGCTCAGAAAAAAAAATCCCTTCCTACAACATCCCAATAATTTTTCAAACATTTGCTTGACCAACTCTTTGAGGAAAGAATGCACTATCTCCGCAGGAAGCCCTTTTCACTTTTGGACAGGTAAGAAGCCTTTGTCCTGACATCAGCCCAAAATGTACTACAACTTCTACTGCTATTTCTGAGGCTAAGTAGAAATAGATGGGGCAGTGGAAACAGTGCTGGGTCCAAAGTCAGGAAGATCTGAGTTCAAATCCACACAGAAATTTACCAGCTGTGTGATTGAATCACTGCCTGCCTCAGCTTCCTTCATTGTAGAATACGAATAATAATTGCATCTACCTCCTAGTGAGGATTACCTAAGATAATGTTTGTAAAATGCCTAGCTCAGGGACTGGCATACATTACAAATGCTTGTTTCCTTGCTTCCTTCGTAATACAGTCCAAAATCTCATTAGTTTTTTAGTTTTTCTTTGGCTTCCATGCTGCACGGTTGACTAATGTTCAGGTTTGAAGTCACCCAAATTCTCAGACCTTCTTATGAAGCAATATACCTCAATATACCCTGCAAAGATATGGACCACATAGAAATTTAGGACATTAAAAAATACAGACTAGCTTAAAATGAAAGCAGATTTGAGATACCTTCGTTTTACTGGTTAGCAACTGTTGATATTAGCATGATAATTACTCAGTTACTAAAGGATAGATGACCATCTGAGTATCAAACCCATTTTCTGAACTTAACTGACAGTCATCTTAGGTTCACTTGGCATCGAATGGAAAGTTGTCTTCTGATCACATGCTGAAAAATGCCCGCTGGTTTGGAGAGGTTTACCAGGGAGAGAATAATATTGCCTTACTTTGGGAAAAGTCATTTCATTCAACTTCAGGGGGTTTGTTGCTTTTCTTAGGTAAGGTTTTGTATCTCTTTGTCAAGTTATCAATTCTTTTTGCAATCCTTTCTTTCCCATTTTCCCCCTTAGCACTCTCATTTCATTGAAAAAACCACTATTGAAAAAAAATAAAACAACTTCTTGCTTTATTTCTTCCAGTGATTCTAACTGAACTTGTACCCAATCTATATTTTTCTATGAGGCTTTACTCTTTTTAAGGAGGACTGATAGGCATTGTCTTTTTTTCTTCTCATTTTTCCATCTTACTTCTTGACTTCAGACTTGATGTTATAGAAGGGTTCTTAACACTACTTCAAAGGTCTGGGCTGGTTCTGTTGCTGCTTTCTTGAGGTACTGAGTATCGTGTTATTCTAGGATCTCCTGGATGGGGACCTGGAAGCTTTCAGTGCCCCTAAAGTGATCTGATATAAGACAAAGTCTGATCACTGCCCTCCTGGTCTGAGTTTTGCAAATTCCTGATCTGGGTTAAGTTCTGAGCAACGTATCTGTGGGTTTAGTTAGAATTCCAAAATACTATTACCATACTCAGAGTGACAGAACTACAGACTACCCTTTGGTCTGGGATTTTTGTGCTGCTCATTCTACTTACTGCAGCCTTCAGCCTGGGTTGGACGCTGAACCTGTTACCCTGCTCTGCTCTCGAGTTTAATGCTACACAGCTGCTACTCCCTTCGGAACTTTCTCCTCTCTCCATATATGGCCAAAGTCTACGACTGCTCCTCACTCATGAAGGACACTCTTAGACTCAGGTCCCTAAATCAGTTTGCCCAGAACTGGGAAGTGAGCAACAGAGTGGTCAAGTAGCATTTATTCCTTTGCTTTGCACAGATTTAGGTTCTTCTGTGCTGGATTAGAGACATCTTCTTACCTTGGGACCAAGCTTTTCTTTTCCTGGAATACTCTACACAGGTAATGCTGGCTAGAACCCACCCTTAGTTTCCACAGACCTCTTTGTCTCTCCCTAGGCAACCCTAGACTATATAAACAGACTCATTGAATGCAGATAGAAACATATTATTTTCACTTTTTTTTGTTTTTTTCTCTTTCATGATTTTTCTGTTTTGTTCTGATTCTTCTTTCACATGACTAATGTGAAAATATGTTTAACATAATTGTACATGTGTAACCTATATCAATTTGCTTTGTCTTTGGGAAGGGAGAGGGGAAATAGAAAAATTTGGAACTCGAAATCTTTTAAAAATGAATGTTGAAAATTATCTTTACATATAATTGAAAAATTTTGAGGGGGAGAAAAAGAAAAATAGACTGAGTTTTTTCTTTGATTCCTTGATCAGTACTTGATCTGATACATTTTTTTTAAATCTATTTGGAGCCATTCATTCAATTATGAGGAGGGGGTTCATCAGGGAAAACTTGATCAACTTCATGAATTTCCCAAGTAATTTGGTGAGACTATAGAACAGGGCCCTTGGTAGGACATCTGAAGGTCACTTCCCTGTGGGGAATAATCATTTCTACTATGACCTTGCTGAGAGGATGCAGGAAGTTCCTCTCTACTTGATTCTCAGGGACTGAGGCTTCCTCCAAAGGTAGGTGAGAGTTAGCAGGGAATTACCATTCCCTTCATGGTCTAAAAGTGAGCTGACAGGCATTCTCTCTTTCTTCATTATTATTTCTTCAGCTTTTCCCTTGCACCTTTTTCTGGAGTGGAATAAGGGGGTGGGAGGGAAGGAGGGAATGTCTCCATTTTCCTCCCTCCCCCAGAGGTTACTGATGACTTGCAGGAGAACTGACTGATTAAGATACATTTATTAATGCCTACTATGTGTACAGGACCGGGCTAATATTGGAGATAAAATGGCACATAATGAAACAGTCTCTGATTGAGGTTATATTCTCCCAGGAAAAACTGTAAGTGCTCTTAGACGTTTGCATGAGCCTTACAGGATTAGTAATAGCTGGCAGTTTGCAGCAGCCCTGCATCTCTTTAGTCTTGGTGGTTCCCCAGTTAGAAGTGGGTCTCATGGTACTGAGGCTTCTGTCTATGCTTCCTATGCCATCTCAGAGGAAGCTCCGTGCAAGGTCAGAGGTCATGAGAGAAGTGCAAGAAGGTGTATAAAAACTATCATATTTCTTTTGTGCTTGATATAAATGTTGATTGCTTGTTCAGTCAAGTGACTGGCTATCTCCAGTTGTCCTGATCCCAGAATGCTCCAGAGGAAGTGAGGCTGATGACTTTGCACAGCCCTCCCTCATTTCAATCCAATTCACCTGTAAGTCACGGCATCACCTTCCTGATGTCACAGTCCTCTTTGAGGACAAAGGACAAAGAACAGCAATGACAATCCAGTCAGGTGAGTTCTTTAGCTAAAAAACAATTCCAGATGGGTGGCTAGGTCAGAGGGGACAGAATGCTCTTCTGGAGTAAGGAAAACCTGAGTTAAAATCCTGTATTTTGTGTTTACTAGCTGTGTAACCCTGGGCATGCCACTTCAGCCTCAGCCTTCTCATCTGTAAGATTGGAATATTAAAAATAATAGTATCTACTTCATGGGGTTATCATGAGATCGAGTAAGATAACACATATAAAGTGCTTCGCAGAACTTGTAAAGTAATATTATTGTTGTTGGTTGTGATTAACAATAATATTTTCAGTTTACTATGACAGCATAACAGGTGAGATCTCTGATCTGGGGAACGCTGGGCCACTTTCAGCGGGCCACAAGTCTGTCAGCTAAGGGTTACAGGACTTCATCTTTTGGGATGGATTATGCAGCAATCTCTTGTTTTCCATGATGGTATCAGGGAGTGAAGGCTACATCTGAAAGGGTCAGCCACTGACCCAGGAAGAGTCCTCTCTACAGACTTAAAAAGGAGTGACTGTTCTCTGGCTTGTTCTTTCTTTCTCCTGAATTCCTTTTGCTTGAGTGACTTCCCTTGGAGAAAGGAAAAATGAGATCCCTTCTCTCACTTCTCCAGCATGTCTAGAATATAAGACAAGCAGGCCTCAGCCTGAGCCTCAGGCCCCTGGCTGCCTCTTGAGTTATGTGTGGGTTTGAAAGTATGGAACCCTGAGTTCCCTCATTTGGTGTCCATGATACAGCTGAAGGTGTTGTCTTGCAACTTCAACCTTCTCAGACAAGATGACCATGAGGGGATCATGAATCCAAATCCTGTCCTGGTTTTCCAGAAAATGTAGACCCCAAAGGAGGTTTTTAGACAGTACAGAGACAAGGTGAAAATGCAGTATCTATTTACCAGTCTCACCAAGTGCTCCAGGTCTTAATGTTTTTGAGTATCAGCTTCAGCAAGTGTATAACAGGAGTTATAGGTCATTCACTGTGTCATGTTTAAGTCTGCCAATATGCGCTTTTAAATCATTGTGTTTTCAGCTTTTCTTTTGTATGGTAGAAATAAATAGCTGTTCTACACTTGATCTACATCATACATTGAATACTTCTCTATTCTTTTTTTGGGGGAAACCCTAGATTTTAGGCAAACATAAGCTGGTTTTAAGTTACTTTTCTGGAGCTCTAGATCGTAGGCATAAAGGGCCTAGAATCTGAGAAGAACAACCTTTCTTTTTAGAGAAGCTCCCCAAAATTGAATGCTGCTCTAGAGCTAAGAATCCCTTTGTAAGAGAAGGAAAGTTCACCAGCAATCTTGGGCACCATGCCAGTCTATTGTTCTACTAAAACCATCAGAAATTGTTTTGCCGTTTTCTCTCAGCATGAATCATCCATCTCCTTGTGCCCGAAGGAAAACAATTGAAAGAGATAGAAGCAAAGACTTTGGGCTATGCTTCCTTATATACACATTATATCTTACCAAAGGGCTATAAATCCCCTACGGGCAGAGATTATTTCACAAATATGTACATTAATGTGGTTCAGTGGAATATAGACCCGAAGTGTTTCTTTCTCTATTGATAGGTCAGAACTCCATTTTGAGGGAATGAGTAGAGTTGCAGTCATGGTAAAGTTTTGTGTGAGAATTGTTAGGTTCTTCCAAATTGCTAACAGGGACTGAAAGTTGTCATCTCATGATAGTGACAGAAAGACAGTATGGTTCAATGGAAAGTGTGTTGGCTTTGGAGACAGAGAACCTGGGTTCAAATCCTGCTTCTGACATTTACTATCTACATATCTTGACTGAGGAAGTCTCTTAAATTCCCTGGGTTTCAGTGGAGGTTAGACTAGTTGATTTCTGAGATCCCTTCTGCCTCTAAATATAGGGTCCTTTGGATCCCAGAGAGTAGACTGGACTGCAAGACAGGGGAGAAGATTATTCTTCCATTAACTAGGGGCTCAATTTTGGACAACACACTAGATCTCACTTTCCTAATCTGTAATAAAAGTCAGTCCGGTGAAGTGGAAAGAACTTTAGATTTGGAAAGGTGATGCTTCATTCTTTTTCTTAGGAATTAAAGGTGAGGATAATCCCCACCTCCATCCTATTAGTGACTCAGATAGCTTAGTCATAATCTTGCCTCTCCATTTCAAAGCGAAAGCAGAGAGAGCAAATGGCTTTAATCAGCCTAGAGGATACACAGAATTGAGGACTGTAATTTGTCTTCTATAACCTAAGAGTCAAGGCAGGCAGTATGGTGTGGTGGATAGAAGACTGAGAGACAGGAAAAGCCAATTTCAAGTCTCATTCTGACACACAGTAGCTCTATGACCTTTCAGTGCCCATGGATATTCCCTAAGGTGGCATAGCGGATAGAATGCTAGCCCTGGAATTAAGAGGACCTCAGTTCAAATCTGTCCTCAGACCCTTACTAGCTATATGACTCTGGGCAAGTCACTTAACCATCTTTGCCTCAGTTTCCTTGTTTGTAAAATGAGTTGGAGAAGGAAACGGCAAACCACTTCAGTATCATTTTCAAGGAAATCCAAAATGAGGTCAGGAGGCTGGACAGACTAATGACCTAATAACCACAGTATAAATGGTAGAGAAAGTGTTTATCTTTATTAATAGAGGAAGTTTCCATACCAGGAATTCCCTATACCAGTGAATAACATCCTGATCCTCTGATAAATATATTGACATAGGAATCTGCTGCCATTTATTGATTTATCCTGATACTCCAGGAGAACACTCAGACCATCTTTTAATTTTGATTAGCTTAAATGAGAATGATTAGCTCCCATGAATATTATAGCCAAATTGGAGAGCTCTCAGATTAAGGAGAAATATTACAAATAGCCAGAAATAAACAATTAAAATATTGTGGAGTCATGGTCAGGATAACATAGCAGCTTCTACTTTAAAGGAGTGGAGTGCTTGGAATATGATATTCCAGAGGGCAAGGGAGCTAGGATTACAGCTAAGAATCACTCATGTAGCAAAACTAAGTATAATTCTTCAGGGTAAAAAATGGATAGCTAATGAAATTGAGGACTTTCAAACATTCCTAATGAAAAGATCATAGCTGAATAGAAAATTTTACTTTCAAATACAAGACTCAAGATAAGCATAAAAGGTAAACAGAAAAGAGAGATTTAAGGGATTCAATGAAGTTAAACTGTTTACATTCCAACAAGGGAAGATGATACTTGTAACTCCTAAGAACTTTATTATTATTAGGGCAATTAGAAGGAGTATTCATAGATAGTGGACATGGGTATGAATTGAATTATGATGGCATGATATCTAAAAAATAAAACTAAGGGATGAGACAGCGGGATGAACTGAGAGAAGGGGGAAGGGAGAGGTAGAATGGGGTAGATTATCTTACATAAAAGAGGCACAAAAAAGCTTTTGCAGAGGTGAGGAAGATGGTGGAAGCAGAAGGAAGCTTTTGAACTTTACTCTCATCAGAATTGGCTCAAAGAAGGAATAACACACACACTCAGTTGGACATAGAAATTTATCTTACTCTATAGGAAAGTAGGAGGGGAAGGGGGTAAGAGAAGGAAGCGGACTGATAAAAGGGAGGCAGTTAATCAGAAGAAAAATACTTTTCAGGATGGACAGGGTAAAAGGAGAGAGAGAATAGGATAAACAGGGGGGAAATAAGATGGAGGGAAATACATAGTAATAATAACTGTGAAAAAAATTTTATAGCAAATTTTTCTGATAAAGGCCTCATTTTGCAAATATACAGAGACCTGAGTAAAATTTATAAGAATAAAAGTCATTCATTCCCCAAATGACAAATGGTCAAAGGATGGGAAAAGGCGGTTTTCAGAAGAAGATATCAAAGCCATCTACAGTCATGTGAAAAAATGCTCTAAATCACTATTGATTCGAGAAATGCAAATTAAAACAACTCTGATCTACCACCTCAAACCTATCAGATTAACTAATATGATGGAAAAGGAATAGACAAATGTTGGAGGGGATGTGGAAAAATTGAGACACTGATGCATTGTGGATGTAGTTGTGAACTGATCCCACCATTCTGGACATTAATTTGGAACTATGTTCAAAGAGCTATAAAACTGTGCTTATCCTCTGACCTAGCAAGACCATGATTAGATCTGTATCCCAAAGAGATAAAAAATAAAAAGGAAAGGATTTGTATGTACAAAAGTATTTAGAGTAACTCTTTCTGTGAAGACAAAGAATTAGAAATTGAGGGAATGCCTATCCACTGGGGAATGGTTCATTAGTTGTGGTATGTAATTGAGATGGAACACTGTTGTGTTATAGGGCATGATTAGCAGGATGCTCTCAGAAAAACCTAGAAAGACTTACATCAATTGATGCTAAGTGAAATGAGCAGAACCAGGAGAATATTGCACACAGTAATAGTCACATTGTACCTTGATCAACTGTGAATGATGTAGCTCTTCTCAGCAATACAATGGTCCAAGACAATTCCAAAGGACTTGCAATGCAAATGTTATCCACCTCAATCTGGATGCAACTTGAAGCCTACTTTGTTAAACTTTCTTTGTTTTTCTTTCACAACATGACTACTATGGAAATATGTTTTACATGACTGCATATATGTAACCTATATCAAATTACTCCTTTTCAATGAATGGTAGGGAAGGGAAGGAGGGAGAGAGAGAATTTGAAACTCAAAATTTTTAAAAATGTTAAAAATTGTTTTTACACATAACTAGGGAAAATAAAATATCAAACAGGAAAAAAAGAAATTTTGATTAGCTTAAGTTCTTTTATTGCTTTATTATTTATTTAGTGTAATGGATGTGTAAATTTCATGTACTTATGTTGTGCTGTACTTGGGCAGGGGTCACAAGTTTTTAAAAACAAAAAAAGATGGACAAAGCATTAGAGAGAGATCTATTTCCCAGAGAACAGATCTTTCTCTTATTATCTGGATGTCCCACAAAGTCAAAGTGATAGATGATTGGCAAATCAAGGAGAGGGAGAGAGAGAGAGAGAAACAGAAAGTCAGGATAAGGTCAGGTGCTCATTTAAGCCACATGATTTAAAAGCACATTGCTGTAAGTGGAATTGTATTCCATGGACATGTTTTTGTTCATTAAGTTTTGTACTGCTACAATTCTTTGTGCGTGATCCAGGTGGAAGCTGAGAAGAGAAACGAAACAGTCCTTTGTAACAAATATTCATAGTAGGACGTCAGCGGTTGCTGGGAGTGGATATGTGACCTTTGCATCAAATATTGCTTTATGACTGTATTACCACTCTGGACAGCCCAGTTTTCTCATTCTCCTGTGCCCTATCCTCAGCCTCTTGAAATGAGTGCTGAATAGTGAAAATGATACAGCTTCAATTTTGAAACTGAGGATTCTAATTTAATGTCCTTCCTTTAAAGTCTAATGAAAAGAAAACATGCTTTTAACAACAGCAAAAAAAGTGTTTTCCCACTGTTTATATCTTGTCAACCAATGTGGTTTAATCTTTGAGAGGCAGATGCACACATCTTTTGGCCGGAAATAGAGAGCAATTCTACACCAAGCACATCAGTGGGAACTGGGAACAGTTGCAACATTTGATTCCTCCCTTTTGGAAACACTTTTATGGAGCTGGACAAAACCTGGCCCCATGCCACCTCTCCACATTTTCTCTTTGGCGTGAAATCTCTTGAAAAGTTGGTTTATTATTGTCTTTGCTGCTTAAATCAACGCCAGGCACTTTGAGGGAAAACAGAGCTTCAAATCCATTTTTAATCTTCCAAACAAGCAAATTGCTTGTGAATTATTTATCAAGAACATCCAGGTGGGTGTTAACACAGCAGAACCACATTTCTGTGTCCCTAATACCTAGGTCTTCAAGCTTGGAAGATATTGCTGCTGTTCCTCTTACTTCTTTCCTTTTTTTCTTCACCAGTTGGTCTTTTTTTTTTTAAGAGCTAGACATTTCATTAGGAAACAGTAAGATGGCTCCTTACTCTGAAGAGACATATTTAAATGATGGAGGAAAATCAAATGTGGACTCTAAGCCAGTGAATCTCCAGAATTCAGAGGCAAAGAGGGAGAGAAGAAGGAAGAATACCTTCTTTCTGGGATTAGAGGATTATTTATAGCTGAAAGAGGACAATATAAGTTATCTAGTCCACTTCCATCATCCTACAGATGAGAAAACTGAGACCCAGCAAGGGCAGGTTCTTATGTAGGGATGTCATTTCCACAAACCTGTGCAGAGTACATCAGGTGATGATGCTATCCAGCATGTGCTCTGGTTAGAGGACAAGTGAGTAGTAGTCTCAGTGGGAGGCTGGGCTGAGGCTCTCAGAAGAGAGATAAGATATGGGAAAATTTTGGTAAGGTTTAATTCAATGCAATTTAATTCAATAAACATTTTTTAAGCACCTACTGTGTGCCAGACATTGTGCTAATGAAAAGAAAACATGCTTTTAACAACAGCAAAAAAGTGCTTTCCAAATGTTTATATGTCAACTAGCATGGTTTAATCTTTGAGAAGGAGATGCACACATCTTTTGGCCAGAAATAAAGAGAATGGTTGGATCAGCTCACAGCTCCACCAACAATGAATTAGTGTCACAAGCTTTCTTGTGGCTAGCTGGGAAGTGGGTTTAAAGGTAAAAAAAGGAAAAAATAAGTTAAACAAATAATGAATCTGAGTACGTTGCATGAACTTGAAATTGATGATGGATATTTACTGATAGTTTGCCTGCATAAAGCTCTATTCTGATGCCCTCTCATGGTGAGGAGATCACCCTGAGTTTTCAAAAGTTGTACTGTTAAAGTACAAAATCTGGTAGGTGGAAAATTGTTTTAGAAGGAAACAAATGCCTAAGATAATATTGTGTTATTCTGCCTACCCATCATATGTCATTCGGTGTTATCTCTTGTATTCTTGTGTTTATTGCTTATTGTTATTTAATTTTTGCATTCAACTTTTCACATAGGATTTCTCTGCTTCCTCAGGGCCATGACAAGTTCTTTTTAGATAAGGATTACATCTTGTCCTTCCTTTGTATCCTCACATAGATTAACACAGTGCCTGGAACATAGGTATTTAATAATTATTTGTTGCTTTGAAAATAACTTTTTCATATTTTTTATCCATAGTTAATCTATAAAATACTTCTGGTAGATGTGTTTCCCTGGAAAAGGAAAAAGACCAGTCTCATTGTGAGAAGTGCTCTGAGCATAGAATACTAACTTATATTTTATAGCATTTTCAGTTTTTTGAGAGTGTGACAGCAAAATGATTAAAGAGTCAAGTTCAAAGCCAGGAAGATGCAGGTTCAAGTCCCACTGCCTAAGGCAAGCCTCTGAGCTCTTGGTGCTTTAACAAGCTCTACAAGACTATAAGAGGCATTCCCTCACCTGGGAGTTCCCTTTACCTGTGAAATTACAGGTCTAGACCTCATCTCTTTGCGATTTACAAAATACACTCTTCACTTTAACCCTGTGAGATAGGTACTATGAGCATTATCATCTCCATTTTACAAATGGGAAAATTGAGACTCCAAGGTAAGTGACTTATTCAAGGTCTCATAGTGGCAATGAGTCAGAGTCAGGATTCTGATCCATGCCTTTTTGATTGCAGGTTTAGTGCCCTTTCCAGTATCTCTCAGAGGAGTATACACTGCTCTAGGTTATCCTGAGGCTTGCAGGTGTTAGACACATGGCCAATTCTCAAACTCTTCTAAAATTCTCACTATTATTCCCTCGATGCAAAGTCTCCACAACGGGTCACAACTAATACTATGGCATCTTGTTGTTGTTGAGTCAATTCAGTCATGTCCACCTCTTTCTTTGTTGACACTATTTTGGGCTTTCTTGACCAGGATACTGGAGTGGTTGGCCATTCCCTTCTCCAGCTCATTTTATAGATGAGGAAACTAAGGTAAACTGAGGGAAGTGATACAAAGCTAATAAGTGTCTGAGTCCAGATTTGAACTCTGGTCTTTCTGACTTCAGTTCTGGCACTCTATCCATTGCACCACCTAGCTGCCCCAATATGATTTTTAATAAAAAAAAACTTAAAGTCCTGTTTCTGAGTCTTAAAAATCAACTGTACAAGTAAAACTTGGTGAGGAATGGCTAAATGGGAAAGACCTAAAGGATTTTAGTGGACTCCAAGCTTAAGGGCAGTCAATAGTGAGGTAGCAATTGATCTTCTGAGACTACAATAAAAAAGCTAAAGTCCTCAGTGTCGGGGCAAGCTGCACTTTTTCATGGTCAATTCACATTTAGAAGATAGATTCCTACATTTTAGGAAGGAGAATGGGAAGCTGGAAACTTTCCAGAGGCAAGAGAAACCATATAATGTCAAAATGGGTTGATGGAAGTAAAAATATTTGATCTGGAGAAAAGAAGGCTGTTGATAGTTTTCATCAGCTAATTTGAGATCTTTCAAGACAAGCATTTATTAAGTAATTATGTTCCAGGCACTATACTAAGCACTGGGAAGACAAGCAGAAAGAAAGACAGTCCTGCCCTGGAGGAGCTTACACATTTTTATACCACAATTTGTTCAGCTGTTCCCCAAACTGAGGGGCATATAATTTGTTTCCAGTTTTTAGCTACTACAAAAAGGACTGCTATGCATATTTTGGTACATGTGAGACCTTTTTTCTGTTAGTGAGAACTCCTTAGAATATAGATCTAGTTGTTGGATGGATGGATCAAATATTTAGACAGTTTAGTAACATTTCTTACATAATTACAAACAGATTTTCAGAACAGTAGGAGAAGTCACAACTCCACCCAGAGTTCATTAGTGTTGTCCATCTGCCTACAGCCCCTCCAACATTGATTATTTCCATCTTCTACCAGCTTTGTCAATTTCCTGGGTGTAAGGTGAAACCTTAGTGCTATATTAACTTGTATTTCTCTCTTCTTATTACTGAGCATTATTAGAGCATCTTTTTTTCCCAAATATTTGTTGATGGTCTGTAATTCTTCTTTTGAAAACTACTCATATATACTTTCACCAATTATTTATCAATTGGTTTTCTTTTCCATACACATCCATAAATTGACTTATTATTAATCAATCTATAAGCATTTATTAATTGTCTGCTGTGTGCCAGACACTGTTCTAGGCAGTGGGGATACAACAGCAAATGTGAAATAGTACCTGTCTTCAAGGAGTTTATGTTCTGATGAAAAGATAACATGCACATATATGTTACCTTCTAATGAGGGAAGACAACCCATAAAAGGAAGATGAAAAGTAGGATCAGAGAGGGAGAGAAGGGAGAAGCTATCTGTGCTGGGTATAGTGATGATGAAAGTATAAAGAGTCAGGAGTAATGCTAAGAGAGAAACCAAGTCATGGCTGGTCTGGGTCCTTTACTTGCGAAGGAGTTCCTGGGAGAAAGTGACTAATTGGATGAAGGAGCTGAGTATCCTTCAAGCATGAGAAGACCAGGAGCAGAGTGACATTCCAAAGGTTGAAGGGGCTACTGTGGCATGGTGGAGAAAACCTGGTGAGTGAGGAGGGGAATCTGGGGAAGAAAAGAAGGCATTTCATTTACATATAAGAGACATTAGATTTATTCTGCTTGATCTCAAAGAGAAGTTGGATTAGTGGGTGGAAAAGAAAATCTGGTTCAATATAAGAAAGAGCTTCCTGAGAATTAGAGTTCTCAAAAAATGGATAAAGTTAGGAAAGTGGAGTCCAACTGCCTTTGGAGATTGTGAGTTTTTAACACCTAGAAGTGACCACAAAAACTAGTTGTCAAAGAAGTCTAGAAACCATAGAATAAACAGGAAGTCAGCAAAGGGTCAGGGTCCTGGCAAGGACTGTGACATGAATCAGAAGCTTTATAAAGAGAGCTGGTAAAATAGCATGGGGGCACTAATAAGAGTAGAGCTTGACATTGTCAGGCTAACTGTCTTAGCTTAGATCTCATAAGCTTCCTTCCTTGGGAAGAAATTTAGTTTTAGAACTGGAAGGAAACTTATGGGACATTTAATCTAATCCCTTCATTTTACAAATGAAGAAATTGAGGCCCAAGATTGAGTGAATTGTCCAAGCTCTCACATTTAGTAATTGATAGAGTGAGGACTTGAAACCAAGACTCCTGGCTTGAAATCCAGTGTTCTATCCACTAATGTTATATTGACCTTCTGAACATTTCTCAAAATGTGGGCAGAGCCTACAAGTCACTTGGATGAATAGGTGAGGAAACAGGGAACCAGGAAATCCAGAACAATAGGAAGCATGGTCCTACCATTCATCATCCTAAACTCAACACTCCCTTCAAAAAGAACTATTAAAATACCTAAGGGAGCCATTCCTTTCTTTAAAAAAAGCCATCATTTATTAGTTTGCTTATATTTTTCACTAAAATTTTTTTAGTTCAATTCTATCCTGATTCCAGTTCCCATATGTCAATTACACATGTAAAATCATGCAAAACATATTTCCATATTGGCCATGTTGCAATTTTTGAAAAATTAGAAAAATAAAGAAAATTTTAAAAATTATCCTTCAATTTGCACTCAGATTTAATCAACTTTCTCTTTGGAAGTGGATATTTTTCATCATAAGTTCCTTGGAATTGTCTTGCATCATTGTATTGATCAGAATAGATAAATCTTTCACAGTTGATCACTGTAAAATATTGCTGTTACTGTGTACAGTATTCTCCTGGTTCTGCTCATTTCACTTTGCATCAGTTCATATAGGTCCTCCCAGGTTTTTCTGAAACCATTTGCCTTGTCATTTTTTTATAGAGCAATAGTATTCCATCATGATCAAAAACCACAAGTTGTCCATCTATCCCCCAACTAATGGACATCCCCTCAGTTTTCTATTTTTGCCATCACAAAAAGATATGCTATGAATGTTTTTGTAACATATAGGTCCTTTTCCTATTTCTTTGATCTCTTTAAGATACAGACCTACAGTGGTATTGCTGGGTCAAAGTTTATGCACAGTTTTATAGTCCTTTGGTCATAGTTCCAAATTGTTCCCCAGAATAGTTAGACTACTTCACAACTCTTCCAATAGTGCATTAATGTCCCTGCTTTTTCACATCCCCTTTAGCATGTTTAGTTGTCATGTTAGCCAACCTGATAGGTATGAGATGGTACCTCAGAGTTGTTTTAATTTGTATTAATATATTATTAATATCAATAGTGATTTGGGGCATTTTAAAAATATGACTCTAGATATCTTTGATTTATTCTTCTAAAAACTGCTTGTTCATATCCTTTGACTATCAGTTGGGGGAATGGCTTATATTTTTATAAATTTGGCTCAGTAAGGAGATACTCTTAAGAAAAGAGAAAAAGATGAAAATGCCTTGTAGTTTCTAAGTCAACGTCTACATATAACATCAGTTACCATACACTTAGATTATTAGTAACTCTGATGGACAAAATAAATTGATGACCAAGCTTCCTTGTCTCTAATGTACCTCTCTCTGCCGTATTGGCCTTTGTTGTTAAGTGATATTACTGTTTGGGGAGTATTATATCACAAAAAAACCTGAGAGCATGTCAATTGGGGTGAGGGACAGAAATATAGATCAAATGTGAAATCACCACTTACTGCTATGGCAGCTGGGAAGTACCAAGGTTAAGATATGCCTGATGTAACTGATGATATATAGTACCCAGTAAACTGGCACCATAAACAATTATTAGCAATAATAATACTTGTACATACCATGATATGACCAGATCTTATACTGGATGAAAAAGAAAAGTGAATATTCAAGGTAATGCATTTGATGGATGTGGGGCAAGAAATGAAAGTTTAGCATTTCAAGGTTTTGGCTGCATGGATCCTTACTTCTCTGGCACAGATCTTAACCTCTATGCCTTATCATATGACTTTTGAGTTTCTGGGAAAACCAATCATAGTTGTTAAATACACAAAAAATCCTCACAACTTGCTGCTCAGTCATCATCTATGTACCTGTATTCTAGCTTCCATCTCTGGCCCAGAGTTTTAGCTTATTCTGGAGCTCCAGCCTTTATGATTGATGAGATCTTACCATTTCCAGCCTTCTTCATGCCATGCATCCATGCATGTACTCTTCCTTCTCCTTGTCCCCCATTTTCCATCTTCAGCTTTGGGAACAGTAATCAAAGCAATTCTTTTGATCTAGTGTGGCAAAGAGGAATGGTGAGCCCCAAAAGGGTAGTAAGGACTATACACATAAAAAGAAGGGGCTGTCGTACAGTGTGGTTCAAAGGCAGGCAGAATAGGTACCTCTAGCCTCTCTTCCCCTATTCTTTTCCAACGGAGATTTTTCATTCCTGCCAGGAGGCGAGCAGGAGGTTAGGGTCAGAGATCATGCTACTCTGCTCTACTGAAAGAGAGATAGAGATGAGAGAGAAATAGAGAGAGAGACAGACAGACAGACAGACAAAGAGCGAGAAAGAGAGAGACAGAAAGAGACAGAGAGACAGGGAAAGACACAGAGAGACAGAGAGAGAGACAGAGACAGAGAGACAGGGAAAGAGACAGAGAGACAGGGATAGACACAGAGAGACAGAGACAGAGCGTATCAGGCTAGAAGTATATCTGTCTGCTCCCTTAAGTATTATTATCTAGGGATATGATTGAATTCCATCTAACTTTTTATTATTTCATTATAATAGGAAAAGGGGACCTCAAACTCTATATCCAAGGCTTGATCCCTTTCCCACCTAACATCACTTTCACAACACTCATAGAGAATAGCAAAGAAACCCATTGACCCAAATCAGTAGCAAACCAGAAATCAGAGAGGGCAGGAGAATATAGAGATAGAATTTATACCAGATGATATAGAATGATGGAGCTCTCCAAATGGGAGTAAGAAAGAGTGACCTAGACCTCACCTGAGGAAATTAGTGTAGCAAGCTGAGAATAGGGATATGATGGAGACTACCTTCTCCCCTCATGTCTTTCCAGAGTTTTTTCATTCAGCAACCTGAAATGGGGTTGACTTCCTCCATCTTCTTTTTCAAAGCTGGGATCCAGATGACTCTGGAGAAGTGAGGCTGGTGACCTTGCACAGCCCTCCCTCACTCAAAACAAAGTCAAGTGCAAGTCATGTCATCATTTCTCTGATGTCGTGGTCTTCCTCAAAAATGAAGGATGAACACAAACCTGTGAGTAGACTAAGTTGCCTGAATGGGAACCCAGTTAGCTGGGTAACTCAGCTCATCTGCTCTCTTCTGTTCCCCCACTTCTTTCTCCTCTCCAAAGGAAGGTAAATTTGGATGGCCAGAGAATGCCCAGTTAACTTGGGGTTTACTGGCTAGATTTCTCTCTTTCTCTCTCTTTCTTTCTTTTTTCTTCCTTCCTTCCTCCCTTTCTATACCAATGAGTTTTGGGACAGGGGTTACATATGGAAAGAATATGTAAATCTACTGCTCTTTGACTCCTTTGACTGCCTTAACCAAAATACCCCATCCCTAGGCACCTCTGTCCTATAAGTTTGTCTTCCCCTATTAGAGGGTGAACTCCTTAAAAGCAGGGACTGTCCTGCTTTTTTGTGGTTTATTTGAAATCTTAGCACTTGACATACAATGCTTAATAAATGTATTTTCATTCATTCATTTTTTATTCATTCATATGCAATAGATGAGAATATGCATTCCAAGAAAGGTTACATATCAGGCAGAAAACCTGCATCTCAAATACATCTCTTCTTTTGTGTCTAAATCTGGCCTGTGCACTTGGCATTTATATGTAGCATTTCCCCCTTATTTAATAGAAGCTTGCAAAAGGCTAACAGCAAAGCATCAGGTCTTAAAATGTCTCTATGTAGCTACACATAAGAAAAAAAAAATAATGACAGGACTTGAATTGTTTTCTTACAGTGTTAAAAAATAAAACAAGGAGATGAAACATAAGAAAAGAAGACTCTGTCCTAGTAATGTGGTCATATCATGATAATTACTAACTTTCCCACGTGGAAGCCTCTTCATGGGATAGAGGTCACCCTGGGTTTTCCAAGGCTTTGTCAACAGATTGTAAACTATGCCAGGTCCTGATGAGCTGGAATGGCTCCAAGTCTGACCTAGAGACACAGAAGTGTCCGTATTCAGAACAATGTGGCTCGGCAGAAGGACAACTGACTTTACCGTCTGGATCCTGGGGTTTGGAGGCTCTGCCTGGATCTGTGCCCCTGGGCAAATCAATTCACCTCTCCAGGCTTTGGTTGCCTCAACTATAAAACCAAAGGGTTGGAGCAGATGATGCCTCTCAAATCCCTTTTAGATCTAAATTCCTATAATCAGCTCTCTGTCTTTCAAAAGGAAAACAGAGGAGGACAATTCAAAGTCTTGTAAAGGAGGGGGTGTTTGAAAGAAGAAAAAGATGAGAGATTGGTAAAATCGGAAATTTTGCCCCAGGTAGCTCAGAAGACAACAGGAAAAATGAGAATTAAGTGAATATATATGACTGGCACAAAATGGAAGTAAAAGAGAGCATAGAATTAAAATAAAAAATATTAAATAAGAATATAATGTATTACACAAAAACCTGAAAGTTTTCCTATCTTTCTTTTGCATTTAAATGCTGAGATAAGTGCTTGCTTATTGATTCATTCAACAAATGTTTATTAAGCACTTGTTATGTGCAAGGCATTGTGCTAGGCTTTGTGGATATAGAAGATAAAAAAAAACAGCCCATGCCCTCAGGGAGTTTACAGTGCCCATATATCATACCAGTTACAATGAGCTGGTATAAAAGCACCACTTCATTCTTCTAGGTTTGGGAGATGTTAGAGTGACTTGTTCACAGATAAGTATAATATAAGTGACCGAGAGAGTAGTAGGAAAATTGGAGAGGGGAAGGGGGGAATGATTAGGAAGATGATGGAGATATTTTCCATAAACCTCACCAAATTAAAACTGAGAAAAACAAGTGTAGACCAGATCTATAGTAACTAATGTTTAAGTTGTAAATCCATAAGATAAGAAGACAGGAGCACTCCCACAAGATAAAGGCTCCATAAAATAACATCAAAGAATTTAAATACTTAAAGGTCCCACTCAGCATCTCCTCATCCCATCCCTTCTCCCCTGTACCCTCCCTCAAACCCCTACTCCACATTGCACACAGTACAGCAGGCACAGGTAGTGCAGGAAATCTTACAGACTTATACTTCAGGGTCCAGCTATAGGATTTTCTATTAAGTACCTCCTTTCATCTTGATTTACTGTAAGTCTCTTTTTCTTACAGGTGGCTACAGATACTAATTCTGTCCAGCCATGAGGAGAAAAGGAAGAGGAAAGCTTTTGAGGCTCTAGCTGGAAGATATGGTCAATGCAGAGATAGGGAGGGGAAAAGTCTCCCAGAAAGAGACCTGGAAACCCATATAGATATAGTCCTTTCCCCTTGTAGTTTAATCTGGGGTGGGATCCAAATCAAGTCCCCAACTTGAGAAGGCTGATAGCATCCAATATCAGTGAGAATCTGTATAGTAGTAGTAGTAAGGGGAGGGGTCAAAGAATGAGGAAGAAAATAAGAGACAAGTGACTAAGAATATAAAAGAAAGACTGAAAGTCTAAGGGAAAAAGCTAGTGTAAACCTAGCCCAAAAGCAGATAAATCAACAGAGAAGATGAAGATGAGTAAAAACTCAGATGGTGGTCAATAAAAATAGATAAGCACTATACACAATTAAGGAAAACAAACTCAAATTTTCTCATCAAAAAGTGCTTTTGTAGATGCCCAAGAGATCATGGAATTGTGATCACTAGACTGTTAGCTCTTTGAGATCAGTAACTATCTTTGTCTTTTTAAAATATTTATCCCTAGCACCTAGTACAGAACCTGGAACAAAGTCGGAACTTAATGAATGCTTATTGACTCACTGACTGGAATTAGCAAAATACCACAGAATGGCTCAAAAGAGAAATGAAACTTTATAGTTTCACATAGAAGATATGAGATATGAAATTAAGTCAGAAACCAGAGTTCTCAACATAGAATTTTAAAATACAAGTAATGGAATCTAGAACATAGGAGATACAACAGGGATTTCCTAAAAAGCAGTAGAGATTCTGGAAAAGAAAACTGTAGATTTAATGCTCAAATACAGAAGTGGAAAAAAATTTAGTAAAAAACATTAAGATAATACATAAATTCTATTCAAATCAAGACACCTGACCTTGAAAACAATTTGTAAAGTGTTAATTTAAGGATAACAGGCTTCCTAGAATGACATGGTAAATTAAAAAAAAAAAAAACCTGAAAACCATATTGCAGGAAAGAATGCAAGAAAAGAAAAGCAAAGTACTTGCTGAATCCATAGAATACCACAAGAGAAAAACCCTAAATGTGACACTCTAAGACATGTAATGATTTAGCATCACAATTTCAATAATAAACATCAAATTTTGCAAATAGGCAGGAGAAAGACAGTTAGCTGTGAAATAATATCAATTGAAGTAACCCAGGATAATTCCACAGCCATGTGCGTGTTCATCCTTCATTGCCAAAGAAGACCATGCCATCAGAGAAATGATGACACAACTTGCACTTGACTTTGTTAAGAGTGAGGGAGGTCACCAGCCTCATTTCTCCTCCAGAGCCTTCTGAATCCAGTGACCAGATATTCATCAGGATGACTGGAGATGGCCCAGGATGAGGCAGTTGGGGTTACATATAAATGCCAAGTGCACAGACTAGATTTAGACACAAAAGAAGAGATGTATAGCAAGTTTTCTGCCTGATAGCTATCCTTTCTTGTGGAGAATACTAGTGCAAGAGTCAAGAGGACCTGAGTTCAGCTCTCACCAAGGCCATGAGAAACTGGAAGAAAGAATAGGCTAATTAAAAAAAAAAAAAGCAAAGGAGCTCAAGTCACAAAAACAAAAGAATATATTTTGAGAATTTGAGCCTGACCATTTAATGAATAAATAAATGCAAAAATCTAGATGCCAATCATTGTGAAAATGCTGAGAATTAAAAAAAAAATCTCTTAATCTGACTGGCAAATCAGGCATGGGAGAAAATGGCCTGAAAGTGAAGTGATTTTTAAAAAGTGTACCTTCAGCACAAGAGAGACTTTTGAGGCATTTCTAAAAACAAATACACAAATAAGTGAGCTATAACAAAGTTTAGAATTGAACAGAATATCTGACTCACAAAGAGGAGAAACAATAGAAAGGCAAATAATTACAACTATCAAGAAACATTGGCTTTCCTATGTTTATAAGCTTTTTTTAAAGATTGTTTTAAAAAGTTAAGTTAAAGAGATTAAAAAGGTCATAAGCAGCTAGAGCTTTAAGGGAAACTTAAAGAATCAGGAAAGGTTGGATTAATACTCCTTAAACTCAATCCTATGATCCCCTATAGCTGAATCAATAGTTTTGTTGGAGAGATAACATAGGAGTAGACAAGAGACAGAAGGGGTTTTACAGATCTACTCTCACCCAGGTCATAGGCGAAGAGAAAAGGGTAGTAATTTATTTATTCTTTCAATAAGTGAGGACCATGGGAGAACAGTATAAAAGCACGAGGAGGGTAAATAGAATGAGGAAAGGGGGTGAGGGATAAATGAATCTTACCCCAGAAGGAAAAAAGAAAAGGCACTACTAAAGAACAATTCCCAAGTTGAGAGAGCTATATAAATGTGATAAGAAACAAAGACTTTATAACAAATTTTATCTGTGGAGAATTTTCACGTTAGTAAACCTATACCTTTGAGAAAGCATAGTAATATTCAGGACTTCATCCCAGCCCAGGAATGAGGATGTATGAATCCCCAAGAGCAGCCTTCACCCAAAATGGTAGCTGGGACCTAGAACCAGAGATAGCGTAAGCTGACTGGAAGAGTAGTGAATGATCATTGCAAGGACTCCTCACTACTAGGAGCATGTTCCATCATAAACAATACTGCCTCTGTATAACATTGGTTTTTTTCCCCATGAATTAGTGTTTCTAAATGTAAGGCACGGGGCGGGGGGAGGGAAGAAGGGATGGGATAAAGATCTGGATAGACAACGAGAGAGAAAGAGGTCAAATATGGTACTCCAAAAGTTTTACTCTTATAAGGGACACAAAAATAATAAAGAAGAAACACATAATTGTACAATAGAATTCAGAATAAATAAGAAACCAAGGGAAAGCTTCCTGGAAGTAGGTGCTGCAAAATAACATTACTTAAAATAAAAAATTGTGGAGGAGAAAAGACAGATTTTTGAAACACAATGTATGTGTTCAAATGATTATGAACAAATAGTTGTCAAAAAATTGCAAACTATTCATAATCACATGAAAGATTGCTCCAAATTACCACTACTAAGAGAAATGAAAATCAAAACATTTCTGTTGGTTCACTCCCCACTTAGAAAACTGGCAAAGATGAAAAAAACAGAAATAGTGGAGAGGATGTGGGAAGATAGATGCATGCATGAACACACACACACACACACACACACACACACACACACACACCAGTGTTGTGAATTGAAGCAATCACTCTGAAGAGCAATTTGGAATTATATCTCATCCTCATTCTTCCAAAGTGACTAAAACCCAGAGATGCCATTACTATGCATATACTCTGAAGTGGTCATAGACAGAAATGGTGTGTTCGTCCTTCATTTTTGAAGAGGACCATGACATCAGAGAAATGATGACGTGACTTGTACTTTGTATTGAGTGAGGGAGGGCTGTGCAAGGTCACCAGCCTTGCTTGCTCTCATTGAGATGACTGGAAATGGTCCAGGATGCAATGGGAGACCTTGGCCTTTTAGACATAGACAGAAATAAAGGTCCCATGTATACCCAAAATAATTGCATCATCAAAGAACAGGATACAAAGTAGGTAGCCACCAACTGAAGAATGGCTAAAAACGTGGTTCATGAATGTAATGTAATAATGCTGATCTCTCACTCTCTTCTAGTCCCTCTGCACCCTGAATGACAATTCAACCTCAACACTCAAAGGGAACTGCTCTTTCTAAAGTTACAAAATATCTCAAAATCTCATAGTTTTTTCTCAAACCTTATCCTCCTTCATCTCTCTACAGCATTTGATACTGTTTAGTACCTTTCCCTCCTGGCTATTTTTTTCTCGACACATTTCTTCCCTTCCTTCTACTTACTTGACTGTCTCTTCTGAGTCTCTTTGGCTTGGTCATCATCCATATCCTCCCTACTAACAGGGAGTACACCCTAACACTCTTTCCTGGACTTTTCCCCCTCTACATTCTTTCAGTGACCACACAAGCTCCCGTGGATTACAAGATCATCTCTGTGCTTTTGGCTCTAGAATCTATACATACATCTCTAATCTCGGCTGAACTCCAGTTTTACACCACTAAATGACTATAAGACATTTCAAACTGGATTACCATAAGGATCTTAAACTTAGCACGCTCAAAATATAATTTATTATCTTTCCTCCCAAACTCACCCCTTGTCTAAACGTTAAGTGTGACACTTTATTATCTAGGGCATCTTTTGACACAGCCAATTTTGCAACCTTAGTGTCATTCTTGACTCTGACTCTCTCTCTCTCTCTCTCACACACACACACACACACACACATGCACATATGGACATGTGTATTTTTATCTACATATATCCATGTTCATATATTATATGTATGCATGTGCATACACGCATGTATACATACACACAGTTGCCAAATTTTGTCATTTCTAGCTCCAAATACCTCTGGTATATGCCCCTTCCTGTCCACTCACCCAATCACCACACTAGTCCAGGCCCTCATGACTTTTCATCTGAACTGTTGCCATAGGTTCCTATTCAGTCTTCCTGCCTCAAGTGTCTCCCTTTGGCATTTAAAGTTCTTTGCAACCTACCTACCTCTAATCTGACTTCTTAGCCTTCTAACATACAAACTCCACCTTCTGTCTCAGTGCCTAGGTAATACCTGCATCTCATGAATGAGATGGTCACTCTCTTTGCCTTGCCTTCTAATGAAGGATGACACTTCCCACTGGGATTACATGCCTTAGGCCTAGATGTTTCAGGGACTTCTGTAGAAATTTTGTGTGTTCTATGTAGTTGTAGGAACTCAGAGAATTTTGGTGTGCTCAGTATGTGATAAGACATCTGTAGATGTTTTGTCCAAACTTCCTATGAAACTCTCCATGTGTTTCAGGGATCTCTGGAGACATTTTGGGTGCCTTATATTATTGCAGTGACCCTACATCAAGATAAAGCAGTTTGATTTCTCACCTGATAGCTGAGAGGGTGAGTTCTAATTGACTTCATCCAGTTCCTTAATCCCTATGAGGAGAACCCCACACATTGTGGTAGGTCCAGAGGAACTAGGTTTTCCTTTTGAATCAGTACAAGTATTTAGTGTGAGACAAGGAAGAGGGGGAGGGAGAATGTAACAGGACAATGAAATAATCTCAGAATTCCTTTCTTGGTGGATTATTCTTTGATGGTTTTCAGTCTACCATTTGGAAATTTGGGGGTGGGACCTAGAGAGCTTACTTTTAACCACATCTAGAAACATCACTAAAAGACTGCATTGGATTATGATGTCTAAAGTCCCTTAACTGACTATTAAGTTGGAACTCAGTGGCTATTCAGAAAAACCATCCTACCCTTCCAACTTTCCTCCCTCTTCTTGAAAGTGAGGGAAGCAGTGACGGTCTGAACTGACTCCTAAGATCGAGGTCAGGGAGGAGCAGTTGGGTCACCCCTCCTCCTTGCCAAGGTGGCTTTGAACATTTTACTGCTTCTGCCTCTTTGTATATATTCTTTCCTGGTCTTAGGTGCATTATTACCCCAAAATGGAAGCCTCCAGGTGGACCTTGTGAATTTCAAAAGCTTTGGAAGTCTGCAGCTGTGAAAGAAGTAGCGGTATCCATTGGCATGCTAGCAAATGATGGCAGAAGGATCATTTGCCATTAGCAACAGAGACACACACCAAGGACAGATGTCTGCAGGGAGTGTAATCCCTTATGGTGAAGAAGCATTGCATCTTTTCTAGAGAAGTAGGTAAAGAGCAGTAGAAAGCTATACTTATGGAAAGCTGCATAAGAACTCTGAAGAGAAAAAGAAATTCCAATTTCAGTTCAGGATTTTCTTCTTTGCCACAAACGTTCTTTACATGTGTACTTCATTTGCCATTGTCCATCTCTATAAAGGTAAAGAGAATAGATTGTCCTGCAACAATCACAGGGCGCGGGGGTCTCTCTCTTAGTCATTGCCAGCAAAATTCTTGCTAGAGTCCTCCTTAATAGGCTGATCCTTCATCTGGAAAATGCTCATCTACCTGAGAGCCAGTGTGATTTCAGAAAGGGATGAGGAACACTCAATATGGTGTTTGCTGCCCAGAAACTCCAGGAGAAATGCAGGAGCAGAACAGAGGTCCATACACAAGGTTCGTAGATCTGACTAAGGCCTTTGACACTGTTAGTTGTGAGGGTTTAAGGAAAATTATGTCAAAATTTGGTTGCCCAGAGAAGTTCATCAGTATTGTACATCAATTTCATGATGGCATATTTGCCCAGGTTCTGGATAGTGGATAATGCTCTCGTGCCTTCCCAGTCACCAGTGGAGTGAAACAGGGCTATGTGTTTGCTCCCATGCTTTTTGGCATGATGTTTTCAGTCATGTTGTCAAATGTTTTTAATGAGGATGAACATGCTGTCAAGGTCAACTGCTGTACTGATGGTAAGTTCTTCAATTTGAAAAGGCTACAAGCCAAGACCAAAGTGGAGGGAGTGTTGGTGCATGATCTTCTGTTTGCAGATAATTGTGCACTCAATGCAGCCTCTGAAGCTGAGATGCCACAAACTATGGATCAATTCTCTGCTGTCTGTGCTAATTTTGGCCTAACAATCAACACCAAGAAAACACAAGTGCTCCATCAGCCACCACCACACCATTCATATGTGGAACCATTGGTTACAACAAATGGAGAAGTTTTGACTGCTGTGGATAAATTCACTTAACTTTGGTAGTGTACTTTCCAGGGATGTACACATTGACAATGAAGTTGATGCACACATTGCAAGAGCTAGCTCAGTGTTTGGGAGGCTCCAAAGAAAAGTTTGGGAGAAAAGAGGTATCCGACTGACTACCACACTGAAAGTCCTTAGAGCCGTTGTGCTGACCTCACTGTTGTGTGCCTGTGAAACATGAACAGTCTACCAGTGCCATACCAGGAAATTGAATCACTTCCATTTGAACTGTCTTAGGAAGATTCTGAGGATCACCTGGCAGGTTAAGGTAACAGACACTGAAGTCCTTGCTTGAGCTGGACTGCCAAGAATTCAAACTGTGCTTCAGAGAGCACAACTCTGATGGGCTGGCCACGTTGTTCGAATGCCAAATGTACACTTGTCAAAAAGACTATTTTATGGAGAACTTGCATGGGGCAGGTGATCATATGGTGGCCAGAAGAAGTGATACAAGGATGCTCTCAAGGTCTCTCTTAAGAACTTTGGATTTGACTGTGCAACATGGGAGACACTGGCACAGGACCATTCAGCATGGTGTGCCCACATCAGAAAGGGTGCTGTGCTCTATGAGCAAAGCAGAATTGAGACAGCACAAAGTAAACGTAGGATGTGCATATTTGGAGTATCCACCCCAAATATTCACATGGACTATTTGTGCCCAACCTGTGGTAGAGCATTCCTAGCTTGTATTGGTCTGATCAGCCACTGTCAGATACACTGAAACTCCACTTTATCATGGTGATGTCATTTTGATCCTCTTAGAGAAAGAAGGACAACAACCTATCACCACATTTGCATTATATTCTAAGTTGTGTCCACTTTTCTAATGGACTTTGTGTATATTAATGGGAGAGCATTTTTTGGCTTTTGAATTAGTTTTGTAACTAATGTTTTTGCTGTTCCATCTTAGTAAATCTGCCAAAAACTAATTGAGATACTTGATTGATAGTTAATGAAGAGCAAACTGGTGGGTGCTCAGAATGTACAGTTTAGGAAAGTAGTCACATATAGCGTTACCCCTAGATCCAAGATGCCAAACTGTAAGTGCCAGTATAGGTTTGGGGAGTGCTTAATAAAGTATACTACAAATGTATATGTATATATAATATTATATAATATATACACATATATATACATATATATGTATAGGTATATTGTGTGTATATATCTGTGTGTTTGTGTGTGTATATGTGGATGCCTTCATTAGAATGCTAGGCTTGTCTAGGCAAGGGCTGTTTCGTTTCTCTCTCTGCATCCCCAACACCTAACAGACTGCCTGCCATATAGTAGACATTCAGTAAATGCTTATTTACCTGATTAGAAATAGCAAATATAAAGAAGTGAGAGAATCATGGGAAGACATACATGATGTAGAACAAAGAAAGGAGAAGCAGGAAACCAGCGTATGCAATGATCACAATATAAAGAGAAACAAAAACCAAAAGAAACAGAGCAGTTATTATAATGATGAAGCTTGGCCTTGGAGAGAGTTGATAAAATCCACCTCCTTCCCTACACTGCGGAAGATGAGAGCTGGTGGGGGCCACTGTGGGGTGCAATAGTGTATATGCTGTAAGACGCAGATGACATGTCAGTTGGTTTTGCTGAATTCTTGTTTCCTTCTTTCTTTTAAAATCTTTGCTAAAGGGATGTCTGGCTGAGTGAGGGGTGTGTGTGTATGTGTGTGTGTGTGTGTGTGTGTGTGTGTGTGTTGTGTGTGTGTGTGTCAGAAAGTAAATGTGATATGAAAATAAAAGTGATAAATAAAAATTAAACTAATTTTTAAAAAGGAAGAATATTCTCAATTGAAGAAACATGCTTCATGGAGGAATGACTTTGAGCTAAACTTTGAGGAGAGAGAAGGATTTTGATCTGCAAAGAAGGGGAGAAACTTTTTTCCAGGTAAGAGTGGGATGGTTTGTACAAATGTCCAGATACACAAGCCAAAGTGAGTTAACTTTGTGGATTGCCTAGTAGTCTGGTTGGATTAGAATATAAAATACTCAAAGGGAAATATTGTGAAATAAGTTTGCAAAGACGGTTTAGAGCCATATTAAAAAGGTCTTTCAATGCCAGGCTAAGGAATATTGTATTCTATCAGTGCCAAGGAACCAATATAGGTTTATGAAATTTGGAGTAAGATGCCTTATGCATCAGGCCTATGCATTAGGAAGATTATTTGGGCAGAGAAAAGAGAAGCTGGAGGTAGGGAAATCACCCCAACTCTGGCTAGTACTTTGACGCGCTTGAAAAATAGCAGGGATTAGTGCTAAAATAAATGAGTACAAATTGTTTTAAGCACACATAGCTTCAAAATTCAATTTATGGCAGTGCACTGATGCATGCCTTCAGTAACCATTTGCTTAGGGACCTACACTAAAAATTTTTCTCCTCATACTTGCTTCTCCTCACTCACATTTGATTGGCAATAGGAAGAGATATAAAATTCTGTATGAATTTTTCCTTTGTGAAATTGTATTTTGTGTTGATCATTTGTACATAAATTCATAACGGGGAGCCCTCCTTGGTTATCTTATTAAATTGTGTAATGTGCAATATAGATAACTGGTAACACACATCCTCAGGACTAAGGAATCCTCACAGTATCCCCTGAAACTCTGCAAGTTTACAACCTGATGTGTATCCTGGAAGTTGGGAAGGGGATTATTTTATCACCCTTACAATTGGTCTCTAGTGCACTATAAACCATCACAGCCAGGTTACAGATATGGAAGAATAACATTGATTTTTAAAGAAATTCTCCCCCACTCCAGGTGGACAAAATGCTGTCTCTAAAATGAAAATCCAGGAGTAGATTGAAAGGTTATATAACACAGCAGGAGCTGAAGGAACATAAGTAGCTAATAGCACCTGCATCTACAACTGATTGATTGGTTGACATATCTGTGGATCAGATGAACAAGGGGGTGATTGGGCAACTAGAAGGATTCACTTCTGGACTAGACTCTATAAGCTTCCCTGAGCATAGCACAAAGGAAGGGCTCAAAAGGATAAATTGTCTCCTAGTGACCAATGCTACCTAAAAACTGATATTTTAAGGTTACCAAAAAGGCCTGTTGTCCCCAAAAGCACCTCTCCACTTGCTGAATGATGCCTGAAATTCTACTATTTTAACTTTACTCCATGTGTTTAGCCATGTGATCCTTGCTGAACTGCAAATATTCTTGGGAAAGATCCTAACTTTCATTGCCAGTAATTTACACCTTAGTAAAAATGAGTTTCAGATTATTTCTTGAGAGTAGGTTTTGAAGAGAAAATGGGTAGGTGGAAAAAGGATGCTGGGCACCTGAAAGGTGCATGGCAGAAGTACTGGCAGGAGTGAGAAAGGACTAGGTGGCACCATAACATACTCTACCTACCCTACAATTTTAACCAGGGCCAGAGTAGCTCTGTTCTTGTTCTTAAGAGTCCTCAAAGGTATTGCTAGATGGTGGAAGCATTACCACCATCATAATTTTGAAGAGATTCTAAATAAAATATTTGTAAAGTGTTTAGTGCAAAGATCAGCACATAGTAGGTACTTAATAAATGCTTATTCCAATCCCCTTTCCACTTTTCCCACATGACTTAAGAATGGGAAGTACTCTTATTAATCAACATTAAGTGCCTACTATATGCCAGGCACTGAGGGCATGAAGACAGAAATCAAATAACTTCTAACTTCAAAGAACTTGTATTCTATTGGGGGAAGGCAATACATACATACATATATATATATATATATATATATATATATATATATATATACTCACACCCACTATATATATACATATATGTGCATGAATATATGAATATATATGCACACATCTATATATATGCACACATACACATATATATACACACATATACACATGCATATACCCACATATATACATAACCATACACTATATATATGTATGTATATATAGATGTATGTCTGTGTATATGTATGTATATTCAGTACAAATGGATTTGTGAACTCAAAGATTTGGGAAATCTTTATTGATGCATATTATGACTTTTTCATACTCACCCATCCTGTGCAATTCTTTTCCACTCTTTCCCCAAAGCTGTCCACAGGGGATCCATCCAATATGCTGGAGTCCTTTCTAATCTTGTCCCAATATCATAAGGATAGAAGTGGAGTACTATGACTATCTACCTGTCATCCCTGGTTTTCACTATGTGACCAGAACATCTCTTCCCTGTCATTTATTTAGTCAATAAGCATTTGTTCAGTGGGGACCAGCACCTATGGTGTGAGAGCTTGCAAGGCCTTTTCAGGGCTGCTCATCCACCTGTGGTGTCCACCTTCACTCAGCTCTCACCTGCAGCTTCAAGAAATTGTAGCAGGTACAGCAACCTCATTAATAGAAACTATCTTGGCAGATGGGCTAAACCACATTGAGGGTAACTCAAAGGGTTCAGAACTGTTGTTGAACTGGGAAGTCTACTCCAAGCATTTGAAGACTTTTCCTGGTGGAATGGGTGAATGAGAACAATTTTTTCCAGCGCCCATGAAGATGACTAAAGCAGGCGATGTGGAGTGCTTAGAGCTTGGTCAGATACCGAAGATGCCAAGGTCATCCACTGCATCTTGAGCCACTGCCAGCCATCTTGACTCTGCCCTGCCACTGGACTATGATGACTCTGGAGGAGAGAGTGAGGTTGATGATTTCATGTGACTCTGCCTCATTTAAATCCAATTTATGCACAAATCAAAACATATCACCCATACCATTTTAGTATTATGCCTCAAAGTGCTGTGGTGATAGTCAAGTGATGAAGCAGTAGATGCAGATACACTAGGGGCTGTAGTCACAACCCTGTACAGAGACAGCCCAGGCCATAGGGTCATTTCTCACTGGAAGCAGCAGTGGGGCTTGGCAGTTCCTTGGCTGTCTGAGCAGCTTTCAGAGGATCGCATTGCTCACCTCCTGGTGTGGTGCCCTAAAGAGCTTGGTCAGACATCGAAGATACCAAGGTCATTCACTGCATCTGCTGCCAATTTTCCTGGATTTTGTCTTACCACTGGACTTGGATGACTTTGGAAGAGATGAGTTTGATGACTGTGCAACTCTACTTCACTGAAATGCAATTCACTCACAAGTCACCCTGTGATGTCATTGGTCCTCTCTGAAGACAAGGAAGAGCGACATTAAGTGCCTCCTCTACTCTGCCAAGTGCTACAGACACGAAGATAGACAAAGGACAGTCCCTTCTCTCAAGGAGCTTATAATCTAATGGAGAAAGACAACACAGAAGAAAGCTAAAAAGGGAGAGTGGGGGCAAGCAAAGGTGGGATGATGATGAAGTAGTGCACACAAGTCTCTTACACTGTGCTTTGGAGGGCCTAGTATGTTATACATCACAGCTAGCTCACAAACATTACTGGTGCTTTAACAAGGTCATTCACTATATGCCTCACTTCAGATTAATGATCACAAGCAACTCACTCATCTGAGTCTCAGTTTCCTCAATGGTAAATAAGGGGCTGGGATAATCTTTTAGCTCTACGACTCAGTGATTCTAAATGTTTAACAATGAACACTGAATTGATTTTTAAAAGTATAATTCATATGGATTACCAAGGGAGTCTTAAGTATTAATATTAAGAAAAAAGATAAAGAGCAAAAGTATGATAGCACATAAGTGGAAATATTTTGCAGCAGACACATAATATTAAGCAATATAAATTCAACTTGTAGTTACTACTATAAACTCACTTAATGAAAAAGAAAACATGTACTGCTATTTACCTGTCTACTCTTCATTTCCAGATATAAACCCAGGAATTCCTCCTCTATTGCATTCAATCCCACTATTTTCCCAAACAAACACAGTTACTAAAAATATATATGCTTCAAAATACCCTGGATTCAAAAAATGCCATTGGATTCAAGCTATCTTTTTTTAAATTTTTTTTAAACTTTATCTTTCTTTTTTTTAATATAAATTTATTTATTTAACTTTTTACATTCATTTTCACAAAATTTTGGGTTCCAAAATTTTTTCCCCATTTGT
>JAQQSK010000055.1:0-66636 GCA_028658325.1 Potorous gilbertii
AATATTTATCATGTGCTTCCTATGTTCATTGATCATAAACAATTAATTTTGGAAGGAATCATAAAAATCATCTAAATCATTGGTACCAAACTCAAATCGGAACCATGAAGCACAATAATATATAACCATATATAGTAATATATAACAATATAGCATCTTTTAGTTCATTTATGATTCCATATATATATATATATATATATATATATATTTATATATATGTGTGTGTGTGTGTGTGTGTGTGTGTGTGTATGTATTTTCTATCTGAAGTTAAATAACTTTACAAAAGTAATGGGGTGAGGAAGTAAGGACATGAATGTAACTATCTGAAGATGTGATAATTTATTAGAAATATATTCATTCCATATACATCACAATATTGATAGCAGTACCTTTTATGATAGCAACAAATTGAAAAAAATAACAAAAGAGATGTTTATTGATTAGGGGGATGGCTAAAGGGGATGTGATAAATGAACTAAAAGATTATTACTGTGTTATATTGTTATATATTACTATATATGGTTATATATTATTGTGCTTCATGGTTCCGATTTGAGTTTGGTACCAATGATTTAGATGATTTTTATGATTCCTTCCAAAATTAATTGTTTATGATCAATGAACATAGGAAGCACATGATAAATATTTGTTTAATGGATATATTTCTTTGTAAAGTTATTTATTGATGTATTTATTTTTTAAAATATACCCACAGTAATCCCTAGTATATAATAGGACTCTTTACTTCCATCTTCTTTGCCAAAACAGTGATCACATGTAACAAACAGGTCTTTTTATGAGAAAATAAAGAAAAGGAGAAGGAAAAAAATAGCACCATAAATCAATACATTGCACAAAAATTCTGAAAACATGAGCAATGTGTAACATCTGTGTAACTCACCCCCATGAATGGGGGAGTAGGTGATATTATCTCATATATCTTCATGGGAGTCATGCGTGTTCTTTTTAATTTTGCAATATTTTTTCTTGTTTGTGTGTGTGTGTGTGTGTGTGTGTGTGTGTGCATAATTCTTTCCATTTACACCATTGTATTTATTGTCTGTCTTCTTTGCTTGACTCTGCTTACTTCGCCCTGCATCCATTCATGATGATTTTTCATGTGTCTCTATCACATTTATCATTTCTTATAGCACAGAAATTTTTTGTTGCATTCATGTATGACAATCTCTTTAGCCATCTTCTAATCAGTGAGGATGTATTTTGTTTCCAATTCTTCACCATCATAAAAAGGGCTTCTATCAATATTTGATGTGTATGGAATTAATATATTTCAAATAAATTATCATGTTTTCTGATAGTTATATCCCTTCTAGCTCTAAATATATCATCCTATTGTCTTAGCCCATCCTATATTTTACTTTATTAAATGGCATAGAAACATAGGTAAAATTCTTTGCAAATACACACATACACATATATATGTGTATACGTGTGTGTACACACACACAAATATGCATTTATATATGTATATATATATACATACAGATGTGTGGGGGTGTAAATATATTTTTGTTTTTACTATTAATGAAGGAGGAAAATGGAATAAGAAAGGAGAAGTGAGGAGATGATGGAATGACTTTGAGTTCTGAGTAGGAACAAATTGGCCAAAAGCCTGAGGCCTAATTTGTCCTTGAGAAGAAATGACTTTGATGATGATGCTCTCATATTCATGATAATTTTGTAAAGTGCCTGAAACCCTCCTTGCTCATTCTTTCGGGTGCCGCTTACACACGCTGCCTGGAGACCCATCTAACTAATAATCAAAAGGGTAAATGACAAGTCTATTATTAAGGTTTTGATTAGTATTATTAGCCAGAGGCTAAAGAAGGTTTTTGTTTAATGATTTGGAAGCACCAAAAAGGCAATTTTTACTTTGGTTTCTAAGTGATTGCTAGATAATGAGTGATTGACAAGTCAAATTGTCAAAAAGTCATTTTTTCAAAGGATTATTAAAACACACACACATACATATATTGTCTCAGTAGTTTCCAACAGGACAGCTGATTTTAGAACTTAACCTGTGCCTTGCCAAATTAATTTTTATTTAACATTATTGGTTCCTGTTCTCTATGATCATGAATCATACTTTAATCAAAATATTAAGGACCAAACTTCACAAATCCCTTTCAAGAACTGGCCCACCAGTATCTTAATGAAAGACCCATCCAATGAGGCCCAGACTTAATTATTTCTAATCTGCGCAATTCCAGAGTCAATCCTGAAAATCTGGTTTATAGCTTCAAATAAGGCCTCTTTAGGTTCAGTCTTTTTAATGTAAGAGTGGGAAATTTCATCATTTCAATAAGTATAGTTTAGGGCTTATGGAGTTTCTTAATTTCAAGGCTAAGAAAAATATGAGAATACTTTTTTTGGTTATTGTTTAAACCTTTCATTTGAATGACAAAAAATAACCACCAAAAAACCTGAAGCTTTGTGAGTAAGAAGAGACTATGACTTGAACCCCAGCCTTCATTTCACTTTAAATTCAGCTCCCAGGAGAGGATTCTTGGAAGATGACAGAGTAGACAAAGAAAACCTATTCCAAGCTATCCATATTTCCCCCACAAATAAAGTAAGATAGCATGAATTAGATCAGTGGTTCTCAGGGGACAATTGCAGAAGATCAGAAGAAAAATCCACAGAGTGAGGTTTGGTTCTTGTGAAGAGTAAATATCTCCAGGATAGTAATGCTAAAATAATTAGTGTGGAACCTTGGGGTTAGCTGGGTTTGGAGGTAATGTTGGCCCCAGCTGCAGGTTTTTCACCCCCAGGACAGTGTGAGGAGTGGGGCATCTGAGCCTGGATAAAGGATGCTAAATTCAACTGTGCTTCTGAGATGCAGCCCTGGGTAAGAGGGAACCAGCACAGTTGAATGCAGAAGCAGTGGGGCTAAGACACTATTGGCTGTAGGCACTTACAAGAGGTCAGAATTCTTGGTTTCAGTTCCAGGCAAGAGAGGAGAATTGAAGAAGGCTCTGAGGCAAGATGCACCATCCCCTATATCCTAGGACTCGAGGTGATTAAAAAAATCAACATCATCATCATCATTACCATCAACATCTACTATCAAAAAATGATCACACAAAGGAGAAAGTATTCAACTATAGAAAGTTTCTATGGGAAGAGAGAAGACTGGGTTTGTCTTCAGAGGAGATTACTAAAGCAAAAAACTGACTCCCACCCCAAAAAGTTGCACCAAATGGTCACCTGTTCCAAAAAATATGTCATAGAAGAACTTAAAAACAGAGACTTTAAAAATCAAATGAGAGAAATGGAGGAAAATGAATTAAAAATGAGAACAATCTGAGAAAAATAAGAAAATTAAGAAAGCAAAGTCAACCAATTACAAAAGGAGATCCAGAATCTAAAAAAGAAAATGACTCCTTGAAAATCAGAATTGGGGAAGGAAAAGCCAAAACCTTATAAGAGACCTAGAATTAATAAAACAAAATGCAAAGAATAAAAAAATATAACAGAATGTGAAACATCTCATAAGAAAAAGAGATCAAGCAGAGGAAACAGCAGAATAATCAGACTACCTGAAAGCTATGATCAAAATAAAAAAATAATCAAAATACAAGAAACAACTAAAGAAACTTGTCCTGAAGAATTAGAATAAGAGGGAAAGTAGAAACAGAAAAACAATCTACTGGTCACCACCTGAAAGAGAGCCTACAAGAAAAACCTACAAGAATATCATAGTCAAATTCCAAAACCCCCAGTTCAAGGAGAAAATATTATGAGTAAAAAGAAAAAAATGGCAATTACAGAAGTAGAATCACAGAAGACTTAGTAGCAGTGACATAAAAGATCACAGGTCTTGGAATACTATATGTCAAAGAGTAAAAGAATTGGGGTTGTAGCCAAAAATTTTATATTCTGCAAAGGTAAACATAATCTTGAAAGGAAAAAAAGACATTTAATAAAATTGAATTGTCAGACATTCAGAATATTGTTTAAAAACTTACTAAAAGTTTATATTGACATATCATATTTAAAAGAAATGTGGTACATATCAAAGAATAATTATGAGAGATGCAATAAGAGTAGACTATGTACTTTTTATATGAGAAAATGTAAAGCATGTATCTAAGATTGTTATTAGGAATTAAGTATTTTGAAAGAAAGATTAATGAAGACCTGAGTATGATATGATTCTAAAAAGAAAAAACATTTAGGAAAAGGTAAGAAAAATAGTAATTATCTTATACAAATGAGGGGCAAGAGAAAGAACTGACATGGAAGAATTAGATGGGGAGGATGACTGGTATTTTCAGAACCCTGCTTTTATTGGGAATGGATTGAAGGGGGAGCAATATATTCATACATATGTATATCTTCTAAATTCAGAAAGAAATAAAAAGTCACGGGGAAAGGGAGGGAAGAGTGCATAAGGGAGGGGTTTTTTAAAGTGGAGGAAGAGGAAATAGGACAAGGGGTAGTATAGAAGAATGTTAAAATTAACAGGAGTGGGAGAATAAGAGAGATCCTTGGAGCTGGAGTAGGTTAAGTAATAGAAGGTCAAGGCAATGGGTAGAAGTAAAGTGGAGGAGTCAGGAGGGACAGGGAATAAGAAATACACATGAACATAAAATAATGTGTGTGTATATGAGTTATATATATTAATATGTATATATGCATATATAGATATAGTGTGTGTATACCCACCCACTCACACACATACACACACATACACACATATATATATACACACACATACATACACATATACATACACACACATATATATATATATACACACACATACAAACACACTTAGGGATATATGTGTGTATGTATGTATATGTTCCCTCAAACTACTTTAATACTAAGAAAAGTTTTATGAGTTACAAATATCATCTTTCTATGTAGGAATATAAATAGCTTAACTCAAATGAATCCCCTTTGGCTTTTCTTTCCTGTTTACCTTTTCATGTTTCTCTTGATTCTTGCACTTGAAATTCAAATTTTCTATTCAGCACTGGTCCTTTCAGCTGGAATGCTTGGAAGTACTCCATTTCATTGAAATTTCATTTTTTTCCCTGAAATATTATAGTCAGTTTCGCTGGGTAGTGATTCTTGATTTTAATCCTAACTTTTTGACCTCTGGAATATAATATTCCAAATCCACCAAACCCTGAGTATAGAAATGGCTAAATCCTATTTTAACCTGATTGTGTTTCCACAGTACTTGAATTTTTTCTTTCGTGCTGTTTGTAATATTTTGTACTTGACCTGAGAACTCTGGAATTTAGCTACAATATTCCTAGGAGTTTTGCTTTTGGAATCTCTTTCAGGAGGTGATCTGTGGATTCTTTCATTTTCTATTTTAGCCTCTGGTTCTAGAATATCAGGACAATTTTCCTTGATAATTTCTTGAAAAATGATTCCTAAGCTTTTTTTTGTCATGGTTTTCAGGGAGACTAATATTTTTGAAATCATCTCTTCTGGATCTATTTTCCAGGTCAGTTGTTTTTCCAATGAGATATTTCCCATTATCTTCTATTTTTAATTCTCTTAGTTTTCTTTTATAATTTCTTGATCTTTCAAAAAGTCATTAGTTTCCATTTGCTCCATTCTAATTTTGAATAGAATTATTTTCTTCAGTGAGCTTTGGGATCTCCTTTTTCATTTGACCAATTCTGCTTTTTAGGGTATTCTTCTCCTCATTGACTTTTGAACATCTTTTTAACCCTTTCTGGGTTAGTCTATTTTTAAAAGTGTTATTTTCTTCAGGATTTTTTGGGTCTCCTTTAGCATGCTCTTGATTCATTTTTCATGATTTTCTTGCATCATTCTCATTTCTTTTCCCAATTTTTTCCTCTACTCTCTTGTTGATTTTCAAAATCCTCTTGGAGCTCTTCCATGACATGAAACTATTTCATATTTTTCTTGGAGGCTTTGGAGGTCAGAATTTTGGCCTTGCTGTCTTTCTTCAGTTTTATGCTTTCATCTTTCTCTGGTTGTATGCTTTGTTCTTCCTCATCATAAGAAAATACCTTTTCACCAAGAAAGTAACCTTCTATAATCTTGTTTTTTTCCCTTTTTGGTCACTTCCCCAGCCAATTACTTGACTTTTGAGCTCTTTCTTAAGTGGAGGGTGTACTGACCCAAGTTTCAGGGGATATGTTCAGTTAACTGCTACAGCTAACCGAGGAAAACAATACCTTAAAAGTTAGAATTAAGTAAGTGAATCTAATCACTCTATGAGACAATAAGAATCAAACAGAATCAAAAGAATGAAAAAATGGGGGATAATGAAAAATGCCTCATGGGAAAAACAACTGACCTGAAAAATAGATAAAGGAGAGATAATATCAGAATCAATGAACTACTATCAAAAAGAGGAATTGGATTATGTTTTCCAAGAAATAATCAAGGTAAACTTTTCCAGTGTCCTAGAATCAAGGAGCAAAATAGGCATTGAAAGAATCCACTGAAGATCTCAGGAAAGAGATTTAAAAATAAAAACTCCAAGGAACGTGATAGCCAAATGTCAGAGCTATCAGGTCAAGGAAAAAATACTACAAATGTCCAGAAAGAAACATTTCAAATATTGGGGAGTCCCAATATGGGTTACGCAGGACTTGGAAACTGCAACTTCCATCTGGAAGATGATATTCCAGAAGGCAAAGGAAGTACGACTACAACCAAGAAGCATTTAGATGGCAAAATTAAGAATCAAGGGGAAAAACCTTGACCATTCAGTGACATAGATGGATTGCAAGCCTTTGTAAGGACAAGAGCAGTAAACCAAAAAGCTGACAACTAATATCACAAGGCCCAAGAAAGCATAAACAGGTAAAAAAGGAAAAGGAAAACATAAGGGGTTCAATAGAACTTAATTCCATTTCTACATAGGAAGATGATATTTGCAATTCCTAAAAATTTTATCACTGATAGTACAGATAAAACAAATAAACCTACACAGAGGGTAGGACTATAAGGTGAATTTTAGGGAATGCCATATAAAAAATAAGGGATGAAAAGGAGGAGTAAAATGGGTATAGAAGGGAGAGGTAAAATGTGGTAAATTATTTCATATGAAGAGACACAAAAGACCTATTACATATTAGGAAAAATGAGAAGGTGGGAAATAGGCATTACTTGAAACTTACTCTCATCAGTTTTGAATCAAAGATGAATAATACACATAATCAGGTCAATAAAGAAGTCTATCTTGCCTGACAGGGAAGTAGGAGGGGAGGAGATGAAGTAAAAAGGGTGTGGTGGGGACTGACAGAAGGGGAAAGGGGGTTGCAGATCTGGGGAAGTGGTAGACAGAAGCAAAACACTAGTGAGGAGGAAAATGATGAAAGAAGAGGGAGAACAAACAAGAAAGAGATAGAACATGGGAAATACACAGGTGGTAATCATAACTGTGAATGAGATGCACTCTCCCATCAAACAGAAGCAGATAGAAAAATGGATCAAAAATCAGAATCCTATAGTATCTTAGGAATAGTTTACTGGTCAGATCTATGGGGAAGGGGAGAATTCATGACCAAACAAGAGATGGAGAGAATTAAAAATATATAAAACAGATAATTTTGGTAATGTTAAACTAAAAAGCTATTGTAAAAACAAAACCAATGCAACCAAGATTAGAAGGAAAGCAGAATGCTGGAAAATAATCTCTACAGCAAGAGTCACTGATAAAGGCCTCATTTCTCAAATATAAAGAGAACTGAGTTAAATGTATAAGAATTCAAGCCATTCTCCAACTGACAAATGTTCCAAGGATATGAACAGGTAGTTTTCAGATGAATAAAAATAAATCAACCTATCTATTGGCAATGAAAAAGTGTCCTAAGCACTTTGATTAGAGAAATGCAAATTAAAACAACTTTGAGAAACCCTCCCATACCTACCAGATTTACTAATGTGATAGAAAAGGAAAATGATAAAGGTTGGAGAGGATGTGGGAAAATATGGACAATGATGTACTGTTGGTGGGATTATAAATTGATCCAACCACTCTGGACAGTAATTTGAAACTATGTCCCAAGGGTAATACAGCTGTGCTTACACTTTGATCAAACAATGCCACTACTAGATTTATTTCCCAAAGACATCATAAAAAGAAAAAAAGGACCTACATGTATAAAAATATTTATAGCAGCCCTTTGTGTGGTGGCAAAATATTGGAAATTGAGGAGATGCCCATCAATTGGGGAATGGCTGAACAAGATGTGGTCTATGAATGTAATGGAATACTATCGTGCTATAAGAAAAGGATGAATAGGCATATTTCAGAAACTCCTGGAAAGACTTATATGAACTGATGTAAAGTGAAATGAGCAGAATGAAGAAAACTTTGTACATAGTAACAATGCTGTGTGATGATCAACTATGAATGGTTCAGCTGTTCTCAGCAACACAATGACCCAAGATGAGTACAAAGGACAAATGAAGGAAAATGCCATCCATATCTAGATAAAGAGCTCTGAATACAAGATGAATATTTTTGTTCACTTATTGTTTCTTTTATGTATGTATGTGTGTGTGTGTTGATACATTCCTATAGTATCCTATTTATTGAGAGCTAAGGATAGACTCAAAACAGTTTCTTCATGCTTATGGGGAACTTCTTAAGCATCCAATGAATAACAGAAAAATACTTCTAACAACCAAAAATTTCTTAGTTCATCTTTGTCACATATGCTCTCAAGCCTGAACCCATTTTTCCTTGGAAAGTATGTGTACTTGTGGGAGAATATGTCTTGGACTTTTGAGGTAATGTATTGTAGTAACTATTACGAAGTAGGATGATGAAATAATCTGTACCAGAAGCATACTAGTGCAGAACAGTGGCAGCAGACAATCATATTTACTCCTCATCAGTAACCCTAGAACCTTTAGAGGGAGACATGAACTTTCTCTGAGAACTGATGACTGGAAATCAAAATAAGGAACCTGAAAGTTAAAGTGGGTTATACTTGTAAAACATTTCTTTTTGCAATTGTAAGGAAAGGTATTTATGTATGTTGGGTATTTTCATGGGAATTATCAGATATGACAAACATATATATACACATATATGTGTATATGTATACATATATGTGTATATATATTTATATATAATTGAGGAATGCTCAGTATACAACCTTCAGAAGACTTTCTTCCACTTTTGTTGGAGGAAATTTAAATAAGAGGAATTTACGACCTCATGTGTTATAACAATTCAAAGCTGTATGGTTCAGATTGGCAAAATTTAAGAACTGTTTGCCAAAATATTCATTGGAATATTTTTGAAGTTATTTACATTTCAAGCTAATAAAAATAAATAAAATGCTGTTTAAAATGGCAGTCACATTAAAGAGAAAGAAGGAAGCAAAGAGAGACTGAAAATTTCCCAAATTTTTGAATATTTTTGTATTCTTTAGATTTTAAAGAAAAGCTATCATGAAAGCACATTAAATAGAAATGATTCATTCTGGTATGTAATATTCTATGAAATCTAGATCCAAATGTCCAACTTCCCTTTCAGTCTTATTTCATATTACTCCTTTTAGTAAATGCTTGCCAGTACTACAACAAGTGCAGTCAAAAAACATATTTAACTAAAAATGTCCAAATCTAATAAAAAAGTTTTTTTAACAAAAAAAAAAAATGGAGGACGAATTGCCTAAACATGCTAGACAAGATGGGTACTGCAGAGGTTAGCACCATTCTAGGAAGAAAAAAATATTATAAAAGTGTTCAGAAATTCACAA
Organism: Potorous gilbertii; assembly: GCA_028658325.1. Lineage (NCBI taxonomy): Eukaryota > Metazoa > Chordata > Mammalia > Diprotodontia > Potoroidae > Potorous > Potorous gilbertii. The sequence goes on from JAQQSK010000055.1 coordinate 9,738, forward strand.
GTGAAAAAACAAAAAGGGAAGCAGAAATGAAACCCAAGGCCCTTCCACTTTTCTCAGATTATGATTATAAAATTATTTTAAAATTGACACCTGACTTCTCTGAACTCAGCATTCACTCTCATGCCCCTGTCAATTCGTTCCTACTATTCAACAATTTATCATATCTGAAATCCATTTTCTACTTCACTAAGAGTCTGTAACTTTAATGCTATCTTCACTTTCCTATTACCTTTTAGTTATTTATATGTGTACATGGTATATTTCTTCACTCCCACCATTGAAATATAAAAAAAGTTACTTGATAACAGGGACCATTTTATTTCTGCTATTTTATCTACTGTACCTAACACAATGCCTTATACATAGAAGGGGTTTTAATTTTTGTCCTCATTATTTAATTAAAATATATTTCTTTCATATGTGAAACTTGAAGAATATTTTCTTAGATTTTAAAGCACTGAGGAACATGAGATATAATTAAACACTCCGATAATTTTCCATATTACAACTCTGGAGTTCACAGTGCATGTCTTTGTAATTACTTCTATATGTAATTACATTTACATAATACTTATATGATTTTATTTACATAATAGCTAGGCAATTATTCATTTTCAAAGGTTCTGTAGATCACTACAGAAAAGGAGGAGATGGAGTTATATTTAAATCATGCAACAAATATATGGGGCAAAAAATAGTTTGTCATATTCTGGTCAGTGCCACAGTGATCTAGAAGTTATTCCACAGACCATAAAACGGTATAGTTTGAGCCCACATCTTAAATGTTGCTGGGAGTCTATGGTAATGTAAAATCACATAATCTGAGAGTTAGAAGTGACCTTAGTGAATATACAGAGCAAATGACATTTGAGCCAGAGTTCTCTCTACAGCATCCCTATGGGTAAAGGAAAATGGGGGCAAATAGGCTGTGTGGTGGATAGAGTGCTGGGTCTAGAGTAAGGAAGACTCATCACCCTGAGTTCTAATCTAGACTCACACTTACCAACTCCATGGCTCTTAACAACCTTGTTTGCCTCAGTTTCCTCATCTATAAAATGAGCTAGAGAAGGATATGGCAAACCATTCCAATATCTTTGCCAAGAAAACCCCAAATGGAGTCACAGAGTCCGACTGAAAATGACTCAACAACAATAAAAAGGTAAAAGAAAGGTCTTCATTTCTCAAAGTAGCAGGCTGCACTGTTGATTTCCTTGATATTTGGATGTTTTCTCACATCAAGCATGGATTGGCCTCTTTGAAACTTCCAGTCACTGTTTCTAGGTCTATCCTCTGGGTCCAAACAGAAAATGTCTAATCTTGTGTCCACATGGCAACTGTTTAAATTTTTGCCATTTGTTCAGCCATTTCAGTCATGTCTTATTTTTTGTGACCGCATTTGGGGCTATCTTGGCAAAGATATTGGAGTGGTTTGCTTTTCCCTTCTCCAACTTATTTTGCCTATGAGGAAACTGAGGCAAACAGTGCTAAATGACTTGCTTAGGGTCAGATAGCTAGTGTCCAAGTCAGGATTTGAACTCTAGTCTGCTTGACTCTAGGCCCAATGCTTTATCCACTATGCTACTTAGCTGCCTGATTGTTTAAATACATGAAAAATTATCATATCCTCCCACTCCACCGCCAAACAACAACAATGCAACTCAATGTCTTCTCTTCTTCTAAATAAATATCACCATGATATGGTCTTTTCACGATACAGTGACAAACCTGAGTTTTATCTTGGAAGTATGTAACCTCAGGTTTCTTCCTTAGTTGACCCAGAAAAAGAAGTGAGGTTTCAAAGGAATTTAATGGCAATGATAGATAGAAACATAGATATAGATTAAAGATACAGGTATGTATAGAAATCTATATCTCAATATATAAATGAATTAAAGAATGTTACCATGCAATTGAGCTTCAGAAATCAGAAATACTGTCCACCTAAGATAGGCTTTGTCTGGCAGCTCCTACTTAAATGAGCTGGAAATTCTGGTTTTGTTTTCCTTTTATTTCTGGGAGGTTCTTATAAGCATAATTTTCCTTAACTTTTCTGGAGTCTTTTTTTCCATTTTGTTCCCAAGAATCCTTGTATCTTATCTGACCTCAAATGCTAATGACTTACCTAAATGTCTGTGCCACAGAAAGCTGTTGTATGATATATATTTTTCATCCTGCTTGATTTATTGGTACGGTCATTTCCAAACACATCCATTCCTAACCCTACACCCATTGAGTCTTCTGTGTATATGTGTATGTGTATGTGTATATACATATATATATATATATATATGTGTGTGTGTGTGTGTGTGTGTATTATGTATGTGTGTGATTGTATAGTGTTAGTGTCTTTTTCTAGTCACTGTGTATATTGTTTTCCTGTTTTCACTTCATATAAGTCTTCTAATGTTTCTCTCAGTTGATCATATTGATCATTTTATGGGGCAATCCTATTTATTACATTCCTATACTTCTATTTAAGGATGGGGCACAGGATGGCTCACTTCATTTTCCACCTTACTGAACTTATATTTGACTTTTCTTTCTTATGATTCTCTAAAAGTTATATCTCAAACCCATTTCAGGTCTTTCTTTCTTTCTTTCTTTCTTTCTTTCTTTCTTTCTTTCTTCCTTCCTTCCTTCCTTCCTTTTATTTTTGTTTTGCATTTTCTTACCTCATTAAATCGTAAGCTCCTAGGGGGTAAGAATGGTCATTTTTCTAATATTTGTATCTTCAAGCACTTAGCACAGTGCCTGGCACAAAGGAAATATTTAATGAAAGAGTCTCTATGCTCATTTGGACCCATTAGTTGCAACTCTGAGTTAAAGGGTATGAATAATTAAATGATTCTTCATACATAATTAAAAACTGTCTTTCCAACTGTTGGACTAATTCACACATTTTCACAATGTAATAAACTTTTCTTCCTCCAGCTTCTCCCTTATTCTTTATTTTTGTTGTTGTTTTCTCTGTCAGATTTTTTTCTTTTATATCTGTGAGGTAAAAATTTAACGTTATTTTAATTTAAATTTATCATGTTATTAGTGATTTGGAGAAATCTTTATTTTTTTTTTGCCACTTACTCTTCTTTGAAAAAGCTCTTATTCATATCCTTGGACATGAAGAATTCTTCAATTCTTCTTAGAGTGTTTCAATGCCTCTGAGAGAAGTCGTAGTAAATGGATTCCTGAGACATTTCTGAATGAGTGCAGAGTGGTGAGGGAGTCTTGTCAATAGGGTTTCACTAAATACTGCCAACTGTCTGGGATTTAACCTTCTGTCCTTGACATCAGTGGAGTCAAACCTGCTACTTGACCTTATATTAGTAACAGACTTCTATTAACCTGAATTTAATGGTTACAAAGATTACCACCATATTTTGGAATCAGTTTAAAGTCTATTTTTTTTCACCAAGGATCAAGTTACAGTCAATACACGTAAGGTGAAAAGTCCATTTTATTGAATGAATGGCTGAACCAAGTTATCCACAAAGATAGACAAAAATGTAAATTAACATAAAAATGCCATCAAAATGTTTTCTGAATAACAAAACTACTTGAACAAGCACACTCTTTCCCAATTAGAGAATGTAACCTAAAATTAAATATACATTAAAGGAAAAAATATATACATTAATAAATATGCTCTTAGGGTAACATCAATAAAGAATAATAGTCAAGTTTGACAGGCCTGAGTACTGAATATGAAATTGGGGGATACTGCCCTCAGTTTGGGCTTCTCACATTTACTGGTTATGTGACCACAGGCAAATTTTGCGATCTCTCTGAACATCATTCATCTACTAAATCATCTAATAAGCTGCAAATGGTCATCCTCTAATAGAAGAAGTTTCTATAGCCATAAAATAGCTGATCTGTGTCACACTGACAAGTTAACAAATGTTTTAAGTGAGTCAGAATTTTTGGGTAAGTGTAGAGTATATTAAAGCCAAATGACATATAGTCTGATTTGTCTGAGAAAACTCACAGGAATCTAAACTAATCAGTCATTTGGTTCTCACAAAGACATTATAGATGAGCTAGAATGAAATCTTCTTTGATGAATACCTAATGAAAGTAAATCTTGGATGGGTTAAGTGGCTTGCCTCAGGTCAGGCAGGCAGTTATAGAGCTATCAATCCTTTTTTTTCTTTCATTTCTTTATTCAATTAAAAAAATGTGATCTTTTCAAAAAGGCCTCAGGGTGTGCTAATGCAATTTCAAAATACACATGATAAGTAGATTGAGGTAAAGCCAAAAGAAATAATAATAAGAGAGTTAAACTCCTGATACTATGGTGTCTCTGTGCTCATGGTGAGGATCTTGCCAGTAAAGTGGGAGTCATATAGTTGAGTGGGGGATTTGAACTAGTTCTGGATGATTTGAAGGGTATATAGTTTATTTTACTTCAATTATAATTCCTTCCCCTTTAAATATAGTTAAATTGTTACTTAGGAACTCAAGGACTCATTAACTTCAATGCATAAATCTCCTCAAATAGCATTTGTCATTATCCTGGAAAGGACATTGATCTTAATGTGTAAAGACTTGGGTTTTATACCTACCTCTGTCCAACACAAAAGAGAAGACCTTGGGCAATGTATTTCTCCATTCAAGAACTTCAGTTCATCCTTGTGTAAATCAATCGAGAAATTAAATTACAAACTACTTTTAAATCTTTATATGAACCTGTAAATGTGTTAATATCTCAGGATATCAAGAAAATAATTCTTTATAGTGCCTACTACATGGCAAACACTGTGCTAAATCATCTGACCTTTTCAGCAACCCTGGGAAGAAGGGGTTATTATCCCTATTTTCCAGATGAAGAAACTGAGACAAATAGAATTTATGTGACCTACCCAAGGTCACATAGCTATTAAAAGTCAGCTAGGGGATTAGAAATCAGGTTTTACAGACTCTAGGTCCAGAATTCTCTCCATTGTACCACTTAGCTTCTAAGCACAAATGACTTCAGGGAGTTTACATTCTAATCTGTAAAATAAAAATAATAAAATATACGCTAGCTATGGCATGGGGTTGTTTTGAAGAAAGGGCCTTTTATTAGTAAAGTCATAAGAAAATTGCATGGTTACTTTTGTTGCTAGCGGTAATATCTCTCTTTTAGATTGCTCTTCTGATGCTTCATTATAGCTAAAATGAATCCTAGAGCCTTGAAGACTATGCTAGAGCTGGCAAAAATGAGTACCTTTCTTTCAAGAACTGGTTGTAGAAATACAGGAGTCTTGTTATTGCACTGGCCAAAGACTGATAGCTTCTCTGAGTCTAGTAATTCTCCGATTCTCTCTATTTACTGAAGTCTTGAGGGAGTCATAATAGGTGCTGGTGAAATGAGTATTCATACCAACAAAATCAGAGACTGGAAACGTTATTGCTACGGTTATCCCTGATCCCAAAGAGTCTGGTCGCAATGCTTAGTTCCTCATTATGGAACTCTAGGCAAGTCATTTAACTTTTCGGAGCTTCTGTTTTCTAATCATATCTATTTAATAGAGGTAATAAGACTTCAAGTCTTTACCTTCTAAGAATGTTATAGGTTCAAAAGAGATAAGGCATAATGTTTTGATAAATTTAAAGCTCTATAAAATTGTCATGTTATTATGGCCTTCTTCATAATTAATAGTGTATTTGTGATGGTGGAGGAGAATATTTAAAGCATATCCAGAATACCTAAAATGGTATCTTCATAGAGGACATGAAAGAGCTTTGGGGAATTAAAGACTTAGATCATACACGAACATTCCATATTACTTTAACACGTTGTTGGTAGACCTTTGTCCATTGATGGTGTACCTAAAATGTTGGGGTCTTCAAAATGGATTTGTCCATTCTAAGTTCAGGGAGTAAAGCCTCCAGTCTGGGTTGGGTTTATGGGTTTGTATTGCTTCTAGGTGGGAAGAAGAAGGATATTTCTTATAATTAGAGCACAGTCTGAATAGTTGAATGTAAAGAAGTCATTTCTACCCTCCCAATATATAGCTGGTATTTTCAGCTATATAACCAATGAAAAATGCATTCTCACAAGCACGTGGTAAGTCAACATAGAGTGTCCACAAATATTCTAGTCCTTTGTTCTTCTAGAAGCAACTCCCTATCATCTTCCACATGAATTACACCAGTTTAAGTGGTTTGGACTAGTGCCACATTCCCTATTACAACAGTCAACTTAGTTTTCTGTGGCTGTCTTTAAACCTCAGCTCAAATTCAGTCCCACAGCTGTCACCTCTATGGTTACTTTTTGTTGATCCGTTATGCGTGTTGCATACACTTAATTGTGTGTATGTTGTCTCTCTTTTTATAATGTGAGGTCCTTTTATTTTTTTTACTTTTGTATCTCCAGTGCTTACTTAGCACAGTGCCTGGCACACAGTAAGTTCTTTTAAAATGCTTGCTGACTAATAAAGTATAATAAATAGAATACTGGACTTGGAGTCAGAAATACCTGGGCTCAACTGCCTCCTCTAACACCTTCTAACTGTAAAACTCAAGGCTAGCCATTTCTCCTCTCTGTGATTATTTTCCTTAACTATAAAATGAGAGGGTCTGCCTCCATGGTCTCTAATGTCTTTTCAAGATCTTACTCTATGATCCTATGGATTCATGCCATGAAAGCATATGGATGAAGCACTGGGATGCTAAATAATGCAATTTTTCTTCATTTTCGCTGTCCCATCCCCTATCATCTAGTTTTTCATGACTAGATAGAGCTGTGTTCCAAGTCTAAGTTGTCACTGAATGGAACCTTAGAGACAGAATATGGGGATTTTTCTTCCTGGCTCTCTCTTCCATGCTTTGTATGCTGGTCTAAACACTGAACAACATCCTTATGTCTCATCTGCTCCTCTGTTATCAAGTGTTCCTTACTTCACCATAAGCTTGTGACAATGAACAGTTGGTGGCAAAGGGTTGTGACTTCCCTGATTGAGAGGCATTAATTAAAACACTCTGTTATTACAAAAAAAAAATGCAACAACCATGGCCCTAAGTGCTTCTTTGGCTGTGAAATTAATGTCACTTTAGATAACTGATGAGTTAACCCGCGCACACGCACACACACACACTCACACTCATACTCTTACATTGCCAGAAGCTCAGTCCTAAGACCGTCTTGTGTTATAATCATAAACACAGGGAATGATAATAAATGCAGCTGGTCACCTTTCAACATCAAAGGCCAACATTAAGACACAAAAATCAATTGAATATAAGAAGTTGTGGAGTCTTAATAACTTTGCTCCTGATTTCCACATCAATATACTCCTTAGGCCAACATCCTTTAACCAAAATGCACATTAAGTCTTCCAGTATAAAGCTTAATTTGTGGTTTTAACCCCTCCATTTCAAATTCAAGGGGAACATCTGCTCCACAAATCATTGTTCCTAGCATTTCAGTAGTCAAGGCATTCACGATTCTGATTAGAATGGGAAGAAGCAGTAGGCTCCCAGTGCATATCAAACAGAAGAACAATGAGCACGAAGATTACATTAGGAGGACTGTGACTGAAGAGGCTTAGACAGAATATGTGTTGATAAGGTAATTATTAGTCAGAGTGAATTGTAATGTAGTTTCCTTAGGAGCACTTGTCTAGAGGAGGTCTAGAAGGATGGGAAGTGGTAGCCCACTCTGCCCAATGCCTGCTGTCTCAATTTCTATTGTAAGTATGTTTGGGGGGTTCCAATCAATTCAGCAGTGCTGTGGAATCAGATTTTAATTTTAAATAGAAAATTTTAATATATGAAGACATACCTGCTTGGTAGCTCTCTATTTTCCCTCACCACGTCAGGATCAGTAGGCTAATGATGTCAGACAGTTGCCTGGGGAGGGGTGGATGAATCTGAAATGAAAAATGCATTTAGAAATTGAAAAGATAGTTCTAAAGTCTCATGAATACTCTTAGGTTAAGAGTTAGTAAGTGAATCAATAGCATTTCTGTAACTACAGCTGTACTACAGAGTCCTAAACTAAGTAGTTAGGATAGTACAAAAAATAGCTGAGAAGCAGTAAGCCTTGCATATATCAGGCTCCAAACAAATATATGATAAATAATATGAATTGTTCTTAATTTTCAAGTGATTCACAGTTTACAATGGGTTTTCCTTATCATTAACAGTCATGTGATAAAGTATTCTGATTTTATTGGAAATGGAAATTGAGACTTACAGAGATAAAGGACTTTGCCACAGTCACCTAGTTGATAAGCATCCAAGTCACGATTGAGTCTTATGTTTTGACTACAAATTCTATGTGTTTCTTGACTTTTCATGTTGCAAATCAATAAATAAGCAAACAGATCGAAAATTGAGCTCATTTATCAAATGTGCTTTCTAATCTCATTAAAGAGAAGGTCTTTCCTTCATCTGTATATGTTAATACATAAGAAGTGATGAATATTCGAGTTCTAATTAGTGTAAGAGAAATTATTTTAATGTAAATTGATCCCAGTTGGATCAAGTTGAATCTATCGGACCTGATTGTCTAGTAAGTCTGAGGGCAAATGCCCATAAAGCTGTTACAGCATCTGGACATGATAATGACACACCGAGAAAAGAAGCTATATATGATTGGCATAGTTGTAAGCCTCTACTAGTCTTTTCATGAGAAGAGAAAGATCTTGAGGAAAAGAGCTAAAGCAACAAATTATCTTGATGTTTCAGACATGGACTTGATATAAGAAGAATATGAGTGGCCTCAGGCCAAATTGATACTTAACAGCTTAATTTGCTAAACTGATTTGTAGTACTGTCATATCCAAAAGAATAAGCTACATTTTTTCTTCCTTCCAGAGCAATGGTTAGATATTACCAAGATAGCTTAAAAATAAAAACATTATTTAATAATTTATGGTGTTCAAGAGTAGAATGGGTCCATATAGTAGTGAGTTTCCCCTCATAGATTTTCAGGCAAAGGTTCAAATGGATATTTGTCAAATGTCATCTAAGTGCAAGGAAAGTAGTTCTATCACATTCCTCATTTGGAATACCAGACCTAAGAATCTCATTTAGCTCTCAATTTTGTGATAAGGACATCCAGCCAGCTGTTCTTCATCCTTCTAGTACTTCAACCTAACTGTTGTGAATGAATGGGGTGGTCTCCATCTTCATTCTCATTCCTCCTGAGTACCTCATAGACTCAAAAAATTTCCTGGAGCTACCGCTAGGAGTCTGGTCAGAAAACTCAAATGATGATAGCAGTTAAAGAACTGCCTAGTCCTTAGTGAGGTGTATAATTAGAAAACATGTGATAAGTAAAGCATAAACCTGTCATTTATTTTGGTAGTGATCAGCTCTTTTGGTTTTGTTCAACTTCTTATGACCCCATTTGGGGTTTTCTTGGCAAAGACGCTGGAGTAGTTTGTCATTTCCTTCTCCAGCTCATTTTTCAGATGAGGAGACCGAGACAAACAGAGATAAGTGATTTGCCCAGGGTCACACAGCCAGGAAGTGTCTAAAGTCAGATGTGAACTTATGTTTTCCTGACTCCAGGACTGGAGGTATATCCACTGTGCCATCTAATTTCTCTAATAGTCCAATACTACCAATTAATTACAATCCCACTGATAAAAGGGAAAACAACAACATTTCTGAGTAAGGAGGAGAGCCAAATAAAGATATGTTCTAAGTCAAAATAATCATATACTTAAGAGATAGTATTTAAATTAATTAAACAAAAATCAATACCAACTGCGTATGGATCATGGTACTAGAGATTAGAGGATATATGATGTTTAAATAAGATATCTATTTGATGTTTTGAAATTATAGCCTTTCAATGGCATGTGAAATATGCACTGATAACTATAGTGCAACCCATTATATCATAAGTGCATCAGAGATAAGAAAGGGTGTACTAGAAGAAGAGTGATAGAAGTAATGAAATACTGGCCAATTGGAAGAGGGAATTCAAAGGGGCTTCCTGGAGGAGGTGGATCATAGGATCATAAAGAGGGAACTGAAGGGGACCTCAGAAGCCATCTAGTTATATCCTACCTTCCACCCCATTTTATAGATAAGAAAACTGAGACCTACAGAAGTGAATTGAATTGGATCACACAGCTGATCAAAGCCTGAGGTGGGATTTGAAAACATCTGACAGCAATTTGAACAGACTCCAAGTTCAACATGTCATCCACTGTGTCATGTCAGCTGGGTTTTAAAGAAGAGCTAGGAATTGAGCAGGCTTAAATGCATGAAGAATAGGGGTATTAGTATCTACTGGCCTTAAGTTTAGCTTTCTTTCCACTATCCAGTATATCTTCTTTGATACTTCTAAATGTGAGTAATACTGTTAACTGACTTATTAGGGCTGTTTTAAAGGGAGGGGGGAGTGAAGCGAATTGTAAGATATTTTGTAAAAATATAAATGTGGAGTTTTATATCTCAAGTGAAGTCACAGACTGTGAGTCATAGTTGACAAAGGCTGAAGCTTCTAGATTGGACTACTCTAGTTTCTGGATTTCTGCCAAAACTGCAAAGGATGGCCTGGTTTTTTTGTTTGTTTGTTTTTGTTTTTTTTACTGGACACATGCAAAGAATAATTGCAAAGAAATTGTGAAGGTTCAGATCATAGACTCTAGTAATCTACAAGGAACTCAAAATATATTGAAAACTGTCACCAGGGAAAAGGGAATTATCTTGAATTATGCAAAACCAAAACTAATATTTCAGTTTGTTTCCAGCAAGAGAAAGTGATGTAAGATATTAAGAAATTATATCAAGTTCATAAGTGTGTAATTAATCTTGTCAACAGATATAGCAAGTCTGAGCCTTGGGTGAGTACAAATCATGAGACTTGTCATTTACCATACCAGTCCACAGCCAATGAGACCAGATGATTCAATTCCTCAAAATCATAGAATCCTACAATTGAAATGGATGGAAGCCATCTGCTCCTATCCTTAGGTTAATAGATTTCAAGCTAGAAGGAAATTCAGAGAGTCAGCCTTTTATTTGACAAGTGGGGAACATGATTCCCAGGAACATCAAGTGATCTGTTGAAGGTCATATAAGGAGAAAACATCAAAGGCAGAATTTGAACTCAAATTGCAAGATTATAGATTTTGAGCTTGACTGGACCTTGCAGTCAGTCTAGTCTAATCATTCATTTTTATCGATAATTAATTGAAGCCATGAAATGAAAATTAAATATTTTTAGTCCAAGATTATATCTGTAGTAAAGGACAGAGGTGGAGTAGGAATCCATTTACAGACATTTACATCATACTACCATGTCTCCCTGGCTGAAGAATAAAAAACAAATAATCTGCCCCTGCAGGAAAATACACGATTGCATAAAGCATTTTAATTTAAAATGTTTTTCTTCAATATAGTAGATGTCCATTTACTAGGCAGAAACTAAAGAATTGGTATTGCAGTAATGAAATATTGCTATGTTGTAGTAAGTGCTGCATAATGTAATATTTGAATACTAGGAATTAAAAAGCAGAATAAGATATATGAAAAAATGAAGTTAGCAGAAAGTTAGAAAAAATATGCATAATGACAACAATGTTAATAGAAATAATGAAAAATGAAGGAGAGGGAAAGTGAGAGAAAGAACTACAGGGGAAAAGGGAGAGGGAAAGGGTGAGGGAGGGAGGGAGGAAGAGAAAAAAGTAGAAGAAAGAAGAAGAAAAAGAAGAAGAAGAGAAGAAGGAGGAGGAAGAGGAGGAAGAGGAGGAGGAAGAAGAAGAAGAAGAAGAACTAATTAATAGCATTTTGAGGTCCTCCTGACTGAGACTGAATGTAAATAGCAACTTTTGGCCAGCAACCTTGAGGATCTACCTCATCTCGTTTACTTTTTAAAGTGGCCATCCCTCTAATCACTTCTTAAAGAGGCCTATTCACTGCATGGGCATTACCTCACTCAAAGTGGGAACTGGAAAAGATCTTTGCCTAAAAAGACCAGGGCCTCCCACTGTATCCTGGGTTATTTCCAATAGTCCTGATGAATATCCAGCCACTGGATCCAGATGGCTCAGGAGGAGAAAGTGAGGCTAGTGACCTTGCACCTCCCACAATCAAATCAAAGACAACTGCAAGTCACGCCATCATCTCTCTGATGCCATGGTCCTCTCCAAGAAATGGAGAAAGAAAAATGCATTTGAAGTCACAGGCCCAAAACTTGTTTCTGTCATTATACATTTGTGTGATCTTGCTCAAATACTTTCACTTCTTTAGGAATTATTTTTCTTTCCTATAAAACAAGGCAATAGGACTAAAATATCTCTGAATTCAATTTCAGGTCTAATCATAGGATCCTGTGACTCTGTTTGAATTAATAATGAGTTGCATACTGAAACCCACACACATCTTTTGCCCTGTCTTAGACATGACACACTAAATAAATAATTATTTCAAAAATTGCCGGGGGGAAATTAAGCATTCCATGTGATTTTATATAAGCTATACATGACCAACAATCTGTGTTTGAGGCTTATTATTTATCAAGGCCTTAAAATTACAACTACAGGCAAGACTGAGAACAGATAGAATGACAATAAATTTGAGGGCTAGAAAAACTTGGGGATGACCTGCTGGCACATATTCAATATTTCCAAACCCTTCTCAGTTTGTTTATGATTAAGGCCTTAGCTAACCTGCAGTATGAGCTCTTATATAAGACTTCTCCAGGGACATCCAGTCCTAAGGAACGCCAACAGTGTTCTTGCAAATATTATGGAAATAGATACCTAGGAACTTTTTTCTACACCCATACTTACTATATAACAATTTTTATAACTGTAGACCTCCTTCCACTTTATTACCTCTTTTCTTTTCTCCCTTTCCTCAATCCTTCTTAGACAATACAACCCAATAACTTCTATCACAAAACAATAGAAGTATAATGGACCTCCCATAAGAGACCATAAAATCACTACTTGCTTCTAATGCTGATGCTAGGCAGCCTCTATGTGGGAGATACCCCCAAGAGATATCTATCCTATATTCCTGCCCCAAAATATCATCTGCCTGGACTTCTATACTTGTGGTAACAGCTTAGAATACTACATTTAGCTTTTATAATTGAAATTTATAACCAGTTCTTTATTAAAGAAATATGAGCATCCCCAATACAGTATTCAGAGTGATAAGTGAAGAGTCACCAAAATGAATTCATCATTAAAATTTAATGTTCTAGCTATGTTGATGTGACTGTATGTGCTTTTAATATATATTTTACAAACAATACAAAAGTAATCCTGAGAGATGTATTAAATCATCATCAATTTTGCAAAATGTCAAAGTAGGAAAAACTTGAAAATTTAAGAGAAAAGGAGCATATCTCCAATATAACAAAACAGTGATTTGTGAAATTTATGTTTGATAAAGCATCATCTCAGTCATTTCCTTTTTATGAGGAAAGAAATAAAGATAGTCGGAATTGTATTCTCACCATTTGTCTCAGTCCCCATTTCAGAAGGTTCAGATGCTAAACATGATAAAAAAAAAACTGTAATTTCTCTAAAGTGCTTAGTGATAGTCTGAAAAATTATTTCTCCATATAATTGAAATATCCAACATCTTAATATAAAACCCATTGTTCTTTTTATTGGAATCACTCAGAAAATATATGTTATTAAATACTATTGTCTTCCTTCTCCATTAAGATCTGTTCCTCGCACTTACTGGGTGCCGTATAAATGTTGATTCATTTGTTGCATATTAAAGAATCTGTTTCATTCTTAATTCAATATATATTTAACAAGAATCTCTCCTGTATAGAGATATCTGTAAAAAACTGGCAGAAGAGAGAGGGGATAAAAAGGTGAGGGACAGGGAGAAGGAAAGAGACGTTGATGACAAATCACACCTTTGTTACATTGGAGTTAGGCTTATCTCTCTTAAATTCCTATTTCCTCTCCTTCTGAACATTGCTAAATAGATAATAATTTAATATATCTCACAGGATTTAAAACCATTAATATTGTCTGATATTTAAAAACTATATATGTATACAAAAATACAGCCATGTTGGCTTTGCTGAAACATGTGTAACAGCTAACATCATATAACGCTGTGCCAGGCCCATAAGCACTTCACAATTATTAGCTCTTTTGATCCTGACATCTACCCTGGGTGGTTGGCTGTTATTATTTACATTTTAGAAATGAAATAACTGATGCAAACAGAGGTAAAGTGACTTGCCCAGGGTCACCAAACCAGTAAGTGTCTGAGTCCAAACTTGGATTCCGATGTTCTTAACTCAGCACTCTATCCACTGGATGATTTCTAAGGTCTAATCTACCTCCAGATTTATGCTCCCAAGACCAAGTGTTGATGAAAAAGAGGATCTAATTTTAAAGGAATTCAAATCAGTCTTTTCAGTGCCTTCTCCCTCATACTCATCTTCATAATATCTTTCCAAATTTCTCAGTTGGAATTCCAATAGGGACTTCCTAATTTTTATAATGAAGTACATAGTTTTTTTTTCTCTCTCTCTGGTTTTATAAACCACTGAAATCGAATCAGACAAGAATGTTCTCTATTATTCATATACTACTTTTTGTTGTTGTGAAAATAAGAACATGAAAAACTTGCCTTGTTCCTTGTGCTGCGTGAGGCTATCAGTTCCCATTAACCATTACAAACAACAAACACAAGAAGCTAATACCTGGGATTCCTGACAAAGCTTAAGTTATAATTTGTGCCTTGTTAGAATATTAGTTATGAAGGGGCTGATCTGAATAGGTTTAAAATGATAACCTCAGGCACGATACAAGATGTGCTAAGCTGATGTGTCGTATATTACTTTCTGTTACCTAAAAGCACAAGGCAGCATTTTCAAGAACAGTTATAACTGATGTAATTTATTTTCCAGCTTTTCATGTCATTAAGTTCAGGATTCCAGACTTCAGGCTTAGTCACCAAGTAATCAGTAAACAAAATCAATCAACAGATAAGTTCTCTTACCAAAAGCACATTTTATTATTCCAATAGGATAGTCTGAGAAATGCAGGGTTAAGAAACTGGAGAACCAGATTAGACTCTAGGCTCTATCCTTAAAAAACCTGTAATGAGTGTAGCAATTATTATACTTAATTTTGTAAATATTATTCATTGTATGTTATAGTATAAATATAGTAAACCACATGAACTATAATAATTTATAATTATAAAGATGATCACTCATCTTGATATCATGCTTTAAGCTTTTCAAAGCACTATATATATATGCATACATATATACAGATATGTATTTATATGTGTACAGGTATATGTACATATGTGTGTATTACAGAGTGTATGTGATGTCTACACACTTGTATATACACATATATACATGTGTATGTAAATGAATGTATGCTACATGCATGTACATGCATGCATTTATGTATGTAAATGATATTACACCTATCTGTACCATAGGGGAACTAACTTTTCTTGGGTCATAGTGATAGCCTGAGTCAAGATTGTTTCTCAGGACTTCTGGACTCAAAATGCGGCAATCCTTTCACTATATCACTATGTCATCTATTTATCTAACTTTGTGACCTTCAGCAATACATTTAAATGCTCTGAACTCAATGTCCTCATTTGTTCAGTAATGGAATGGACGAAATAATTAATTTCTTGGCTAGAGTAAAACCCATCAAGTGATCTTCTCTGAAAAAATACAATTTTACCAAGTTTATGTATAATTTTCATTAAGGATTTCTATGTTAGCAATCTGAGCGCTTCAGGTAAGTACCCAAGTTACTTAATGCTACTTACAGATAAACACAATATGTCTGATGCTTTACCTAAGCATTTCTTGCACTTTCAGAAAAAAAAGAAATAAGTGAAAAAAGGTGACATGCTTTTTGGGCTAATTTGAAATGAATTGTTTTCAAGCACAAAGGAAGAGATTTCCATTACATATTGTAATGGTAATTTAAAGGGAAAAATCTTTTTCCTTTCATTAATAGGCTAATGTGACCTGCTTGGATCACATGGAAGCCTAAGTCATATGTGTTAGAAGGAGCTTGCTGAATGGGTGAAACAGGAAAGGTAGAGTAGAACTAGGAGGAAATTGGTCAGAGCAGTTAGGGCAGAGGGAGAGAGAGGACTCAGGCAAGTAGACACATCTAGCCTTATCAGTGTTTGTTTGTGAGAAAGCGCTAGGGGATCTGGGAGGAGGCTTGGGAATATCCATATTCCCTGAAGTTATACTGTGTATCGACTTCTTGGCTATTATGACAGATAGCTTTCTGGTGTTGGGATTTAGCTTTCTGGTATCTGAATAAATGTTTTTCTTCTGCCTTCTCTATGAAGAACCTGTTCTTTGCAATTCAGAACTATGCCGTAGTCACCGCTAGAGCTGTAAATATTGCCTTGGCAATACACATGGTATCTGAAAAATTTCCCAGGTCATATAGCCTTCCTTGAGTTACTCATATAAAAAATTACAGAGACTCATGTGATAATAACTTGTTACAGTTAAACCAAAAAGCTATCTGGATTAGGTAACTAACAATAGAAGTAATTGCAGATATCATTTATTATAGTTGTGAATTTCAAAGAAATTGTATGAGTGACAAAAAAAGACAGGATCAGAGAAGTACATGAATGAATGTATTCATTGCTTTCGACAGAATAGATTCATTATAATTATAGGATATGCTTGTCACTTTTTTTGAGAATTTTTATGGGATTTATAGAGTTCATAAATTCAGAAATAAACAGATCTTAAAGATAATTTCTAACTTCCTAATTTTAAGAAGAGAAAACTGGTTCTCAAATGTTTAACGACTTGCCCAAGGCCATATTTTGCAGATAGTAGATCCAGGATTTTAATATGTCACTTGATTCCAAACATAGGATTTTTCGACTATAAAAGATGTTCTTTTTAGACATACAAATAGCCAAATTCCCAATACTAAAAAGTGATTGTGAATCATAAGGGTCCCCATAACTCTATCTTTGACCTTTTACTGTGGATCATTCTAGTAAAAGACTATTTTCTCCAAATTTATTTGTTTTCAATTTTCAATAATCACTTCCAAAAGTTCAAAATTTTCTCCCCCTCCTTCCCTTCCTCTTCTCCAAGATGGCATGAAATCTTATATGGGTTTTATACATGCATTCCTATTAAATGCATAAAAGATTAATTAAAGCAAAGATGGAATTCTTACCAAATATGTAGATGATAATAGCTGAGAGAGATAGCTAACAACTACGGAAGACCGTATCAAGGCACATAACACTAAAAGTCAATGAGTCAATATGAATTTATTAAGTGTATGCTATGGGTCAGGGAAAGGGTTAGGGTTAGGAAAATATTATAAGGAAATGCTAAATCTCAGCTTTGTAAGTATATTATGAGAGTGGCATGGTTAGACCTGCTCTTGATCCCCTCCTTTCATCTTCTCCATAAGAGTTCATTCTAAAGTTTCCCTTTTCTTGAATTTTCAACCTTTTCCTAATAACTGGTTCCTTCTCTACTGCCTTTAAATATATCAAGCCTCTTCATTTTAAAAATAAAAACAAAACAAACAGAAACCTTCAATATAATCTGCCATCTTTTCAAACTTTTATATTTTTCCTCCCTTTTAAACCTATTTTTTTTTAAAGAAATACACTATCTCTCCCCCAGTTACTCCTTTGAATCCCTCTGCCAGCCTTTGCAATCTGGGTTCTAACCTCTACACTCAAATGAAACTGTTCTCTTCAAGGTTATCAATGATCTATTAATTCCCTAGTCTGATGATCTTTTTTTTTTTCAGTTCGAACCTTATTTTACCCATACGCTCCTTTGCACACTGTTAATCATCATTTTCTATCAGATATTCTCTCTTCTCTCTGAATTCTATAACACTGCTCTCTCCTGACTCACCTGTTACCTCTGATTGTTTTTCATTCATGTCACACTCCCTAAAAGTGAAGACAGAAGTCTTGGTCTATCATCTATTCTCCTTTTAAACACACCTCTCTCCCTACTCCCTTCCTTTCTCTTCCTCTCTTTCTCTTTCTCTCTCTCTCATTCTTTTTCCTCTTTGTTTCTCTCTTTCTGTTTATTTTACATATGCGCACACACACACACACACACACACACACACACACACACACACCCCTCATAACATCACCAGGTGCCATATGAGACAGTGCTACATGAAAACTTAACACAAATATTGGGAAACTTATATTTCATGAGATTGATTAGACTGAGCTGGAAGAAGGATAGTTATATGTATGTGAGAATAAACATATTTTCTTGTGATGAGTAGCCAAAAGTAGGAGAAAATATAGATAGATAAAGAAAATCAGGATTCATCTTGATGTAAGGAACAAATTTCCAATAATTAGTATTCTCCAAAAATGGAATGGGCTACCTTTGGAGATAGTGGTTGACTCATCAATGGAATTTTTCAAATATAAATTAGATGAGAAATTTGAGGGATGTTTTAAGGATCTTTCCTCACCAAGGCTGGGTCAGATTAGGTAACTTTGGACTATTTACTAATTCTAAAATTCCCCCTCACACCAAAATTACTGAGGATCACCTGGCAGGATAAGGTACCAGATACTGAAGGCCTTGCTCAAGCTGAACTGCCAAGTATTCAAAGAGAGCACATCACCAATGGGCTGCCTACATTGTTCGAATGCAAAAAAGTACACTTGCCAAAATGACTGTTTTATGGAGAACTTGCATGGGGTAGAAGACCACATGGTGATCAGAAGAAGTGATGCAAAGACACTCTCAAGGTCTCTCTCAAGAACTTTGAATTTGACTCTGCAACATGGGAGACACTGGCACAGGACTGCTCAGCATGGCGTGCCCACATTAGAAAGGGTACTGTGCTACATGAGCAAAACAGAATTGAGATAGCACAAAGTAAATGCAGGATGCTCATATTTGGGATGTCCACCTTAAATATTCACGTAAACTCTCTGGGTCCAACAGGTGGTAGAGCATTTTGAGCTTATAGTGGTCTCATCAGCCATGGTTGGACACACTAAAAAAGCTTCACTTTATCATGGTGATGTCATTTTGGTCCCCTTTGAAGAAGAACAACAACAACCAATTCCAAAATTATATGATTACATACATGAATGCAGAAATAAAAAAATATAGACATAAGTTATGCTCCATCAGTATAGGGAGTGTTTGAGTAAGGAAATTCTCTCTATAAATGCATGTTACCTCCTGCTCTGCAACCTATAGTCTGAAGTGGTACTTACCCAGGGTTATATGGCTAATGTGTTTTAAAGGCAAAATTGTGAACAATTTCTTTCTGACTATATTTGCTTGACCTTTGAAGAACCTTGAAAAACTTATACATATACACATAAATATATATGTATGTATATATACATATACACACATACATACACATACTTGTGTGTGTATACACGTTACTATCCCAAATTGCCAAATTAAGCAATTGAGGCCCAGAAATATGGCATGGCTTGACTAAGGCCACAGAACCATTACAGAGTCATAAATGGACCTGATTTTGAGCCTCAGGATTCTTCATCACTACAGAGAAATTTTCCAGACATGAAAAAAAAAACATAAGGATAAGTGGAGAAGAGATAAGTGCTTCCTAACATTAAGATATTCTCATAAAGTTAGTTCTATAATTTAGAACATAATAAGATTAGGAGAATAGCTTACATATAGTTGGAACTCCAGAAGTATTTCTTGGTTGTTATCATACAATTTTTATTGAAAATTATTTTCAAAATAAACTTTGTCTCCAGATCTGCTCTTTGAAAATGTAAAGATATTATACATTGATTCCATTTTAATAATGGTCTCCTTCTCTTTGGCCTCCATTGCCAAGTAGACATGTCTTTCCCTTAAATCGTATTTATCCAGAATGCCTTATTTTACATAATCATGTGGGAATAAAATGAAAGACAATTTGACACCTTTATAAATGCAGGAATTTGAATGGAATTTCAATCAGAAATAGTACTTTCAGTTTCTTAACGTTTATTTGAATAGTAGTATCAAATGAACTTTGTGGAAGATAAAATATGTTTTAATCAACATTATAAACAACACTAGTGTGATGCCCCTAGTGTTTTTTTCCACTTTGGTAAAAGATACATTTTGGAAATACATTTCTTAAATTGCTACAGACAGAAACCATCCAGTTTTCCAAATTTTCAAGACACCAAATCAACCAACAAACATAGGTTTCTAGTTTGTGTTATTTTCTTTAAGAGACCTGATACATATTGGGTTAGGACTGAATGCTAGAGGACAGAAGCATATCCTTATGTACAAATCTGGAGCTCAAATTTCTATTGACAAGGCTAATTGGGTGTTTGAATACATAAAAATGCCATTTTGATGGAATGAATCAAGATCAAGTTCAGAATCTCCAATTACACTTTTTACTGAATCCTCATTATAATGCCATCTGCTACTAAAATACACACATTTTCTGCTTCGCTTAACCCCTGCAGCCTTACCCAGAAGAAAGGACTTTAGCTAAATGAAGATACTAAAAATGACAGTGAACTAAGGTGTGGTGATCCAGGACAAACACACAATGAGGGCTTGGAATAGCACTTGACAATTCCATAGAAAACATCCTTTTTATGTCTTAAGATAAACATATAGGCTATAGTATTTTCATTCACATAGCTTTTAGTTATCAGAAATAAAGCTGGACAGACTCATATGAGAAGATCATAGAACTAGAGATGGAAAAGACATGCCTCCCCCTCCCTGATTTTTCAGGGGAGGAAACTGAGGCACAGAAGGGTAAGTGACTCATCAAAGACAAGAAAGGTAGTGAGCTTCCAAAGTCCTAGAGATAAAGAAAGGCAAACAGAAATGAACAAACAAAAAACAAACAATAGTAAACCAGAATCTGTCCTCTAGAAGCTACATTGCAAACTATATAAAGTGTAGATAAAAGTAATTGGAAAAGGGACAGCATTGTTAGCAGGAAGTGAGTGAAGGGCTTTATGTAGAAAGTGACATTTGAAATAAATTTAGAAGAAAATCAAGAAAACAGAGGGACATATGTGAGATAGCAAAACATTCCGGGCATGAAGGAGAGTCAGTGCAAAACCATAGAGATGAGATATGGAATTTCCACTGAGAATGGAGATGTCTTTCTGGACCTACAAGTAGGCATATGTAGTTTTGTTGTTGTTGTAGATGGAAATGGAATTTAAAACCACTGAACAGGTAAGTGGGAACTAAGTTATGAGGAAATTTAAAAGCCAAAGGATGACTTTATATTTGATCCTGAGGTAATAGAGAGCTACTGATGTGCAATAAGGAGACAGTCAGACTTATATTTTAGAAGAATTAATTTGACAGCTGAGGGAAGGTTAATTGGAGTGGGGAGAGACTTGAGGCATGGAGACAAGGTAGAAAGCTATTGCCAAATCTAGGTGAAAAGTGGTGAAGGTTTGAACCAGATTACTTGAGAGAAGTGGAGGTAGGGAAAATTAAAAAAAAAAACAGTTGTGAAGACAGTTTTAGTAATGGATTGAATTGAATGTGAACTAATTGAGAGTGATGAGGTGAGCATGAGAGCAAGCCTGTGACCTATGTGACTGGGAGAATGCTGTGGTCACAGTAATAGAAAATTCAGAATGAGGGAAATTGAGATGAAGATAAGACAATGTATTTGGCATTCAATATACAGAGTTTGAGATGTCTAAAGGACATACAGTTCGAAGGATGTGAGAGATTTGTGACAGGAGCACTGCAGGGAGTGTAACTTTCCTGATTTCTACAATGTACCCATGATTACATTACCTTTTATAAACATTTACTTGTCCATTCATCTCTCAACAAAACCCCTTGAGATATTTCTCTACATCTGGTATTTCCTCCTCCTCTACTCTTATTCTCTCAAAAAACTTATAATCTGGCTTCTGACTTCATGATTCAACAGAAATGGCGATATCCAAATTAACCAATCATTTAGTGGCCAAATAAAATATTTTGTTAGTTCTCATCTTTCTTGACCTTTCAGCAGAATTTTATACTGCTGGTCATCTCCTGAATATTATTTTCTGGGTTTTTTAATTACTCCTTCTCAGTCTCCTCTGCTAGATCATGAGGAAGGTGACACTTACCAACGCTGGGTATCAGCCAAGACTTTCCAGTGTTCCATTTATTTTTTTTAACTCTCTCATATGTTGATTTCATCAGCTGCACATGCTTAATTTTCATTACTATGGAAATGACTTCCAATCCTCATCTTTCTTCTAAACTCTAAACTTACATCACCAAATTTCCATTGGACATCTCAAAAAGAATTTTCAATAGATGTCTTGAATGTGAAATGTAAAAAATACAATTTGATTCACAAATTTAATAAGCATATATTGAGTGTCTACAATATTCCAGGCACTTTGTTGAATGCAAAGGACAAAAATAAGAAAAAGAAAGAAAATTCTTGTCCTTTAGAAGCTTTCAGTTTAATGGAAGAAAACAAAACACAAAAGGCTTAATATGCAGGGAGAACCCAACAGAAGAGCATTATCTTTTTTTTTTTTTTGAGTCCAAATCAAGCTAAGATACTATTGGAAAGTAGAGAGGTGGAAATTTTTGCAACGCAGCTTTCCATAAAAGAAAGGTATGGGAAGAGTTTAGTTGTCCACCTTGTCAGGCCTCTAATCAGAGAGGAGAAAAGGTTAAGGTAACTGGGAAAATGTTGTGTTTCTCAAACTGATCTGAACAATTTGATGATGGGATTTTAATTTAAATCTGTTCCACTCTCAACATATTTCCTTTACAAATGGTCTTGTCATTGTCAAGAATACCATCATGCTTCTAGATATTCATTTTTTCATTGTTGTACTATTCTAGATTCATCACTTTCAGTCATTTCAAATGTTCAATCAGTTGAAAAATCTTTTCTTTCTCTGCAATATATTTCAGATTTTATTTTCTTGTTGCTTATATGACCACCAGTCTTATAGACTATCATCATCTATTCTTTGGATTACTGTATTAGCCTTTTAACAGACCTCCCTACATTAAATCTACCTTTACTCCAATCTGTCTTCTGTATAGCTGCCAAAGCATTGTTTCTAAAGCATAGATCTGATTAGGTCACCCCTCTACTCAACAAACTCAAGTGGTTCTCTGGTTCCTTCATGATCCAATTATAAACACCTATCTCTATTATTTAAAGCATTTCACACCATCGTACCTCCATTTCTTTTAAAATTTTCTTACATACTATTATTCTCATGTCACTTGTTTCATACACAAAAATTCCATTTTCCTCCTCTGATCCTTTCTATGGCTATCCTTAGACCTTAGAATATTTATTCCCTCTATCCTCCTCTTAAAATCCTTGGATTTCTTTAAGACTGAAATATCACATTCTACAAGAGGCTTCTTCCATCCTATTATCTTTTATCTCTCCCTTTAGCCTACATTTAATCTCTTCTGTACATATATTTATAGCTAATTATATGAATATATAAAAATATAGATATTAGATATAGATGACATAGAGAGATAGATAGAACTAGAGACAGAGAAAGTTAGAGTGAGAGAGAATGAGAGAAAGACAAGGAGGGAGAGAGGGGAAGGGAGAGAAGGAGAGAGGGAGAGAGAGAGAGAGAGAGAGAGAGAGAGAGAGAGAGAGAGAGAGAGAGGGAGGGAGAGGGAAAGAGAGAGAGAGCTGCTGTGAGTTCTTCCCCAAATCCCTTCAAATAATGAGCCTAAACAAATTCAAGAGTAACAGGATGCATAAAAAGTTGGAGTGAAAAAAATTTCCTGCACAAGAAACTTTAGAAGGTTGGCAAAAAAGGTCTGCTGTACCAAGGCAAGAGAGAAGCTAAGTCCAGCATAGGCTTTGACAGGATAGTCCCAGGCCTCAACAGAACAGGAACAAGCCTTTGGGACCACTAAATCAGCAGCAGCTGCTGCTTCCAGAGCTCTCAGTCCGTAAATGGGAAAGCAGTTGAACAACAGGTTAGAAGGAGATTATGGGGTGCCTTGCGAGTATTGAGGCAGGGCTGCTTTTGCCATACTTGGATCCAGGTTGAAGTCCTGGGTTGCAGTCCCAAGGCAAGGAGAAGCACTACCACACCAGAAGCTGTATCTACAGTGGACCAGGGACACTCCTCACAGTTTCAGAAAAAAAAAAGTGCTTGTTGTTACTCGCAGACCAGAGCACAGGCCAGGAGAGTACTAAACATCTCCCAGATCATACCACATTGGAAGAACTAAAAATTTACAGGTTCCTAGAAGAATTTCTGGAGACAGCTGCACAAAACCTGATGCTGGGAACAGTTCACTCTCAACCCTGGAAGAAGAGCTCTACTTTGACAAAGAGTTAAAAGTTAAGTAATAATCTGGGAAAGTCAGTAAAGGGAAAAAAAATCTAACTATAGAAAATAATGGCAACAAGGAAGATAAAAATCAAAATACAATCTCACAAGAAAACAACAAAATCAAAGTTCCAACAATAAATATGAATAGGTCTCAGGCCATGGAAGAGCTCAGAAAGGATTCTGAAAATCAGGAGAGGTAGAGGAAATATTGGAAAGAGAAATGAGAATGATGTAAGAAAATCATGAAAATGAGTCAACAGCTTGGTAAAGGAAATATAAAAAGATACTGAAGAAAACAACACCTTAAAAAAGCAAACTGGGTCAAATGGAGAAAAGAAGCACAGAAATTCGCTGAAGGAAAAACTCCTTAAAAAGTGGAATTGGCCAGGGCAGAGTCAAGATAGCAGATTATAGGCATGGATTCACCTGAGCTCTCCCCCAATCCACAAAAATACAGAATAAAACAACTTTCCAGTCCAAGACAACTTGGAAAGTCTGCAGAACAGGTTATTGCATCAGGGTTAATGAAGAGCATAGTCCAGAGCAGGCCACACCAGTACAGACTGGCCCCAGTAAACCCAGGGCAGGCCTCAGTGGTAGCAGATACTTCCAGAGCTCTCAGATCACAGAGATTAAAGGGGTCAAGCTACTGGCAAAATGAGATTACAGAGGTCTTTTTGAAGGTACTGGATAGGCTCTGTTGCTTTGCACATATATGGATTTGGATCACAGTCCAAGGTAGCAGTCCCAGGGTAAGGAGGAGCACTAGCACAGCAGAGTTTGTATTTACAAGGGAGAGGGGACACTTCTTACAGTTGCCAGGCAGAAAAGAATGCCTCTGGTCACTCATAAACCAGAGCTCAGGTCAGTAGAGTAGTCAATACCTCTCTTTAAATCGTACTACATTGGAAGAACTTAGAATTTACAGGTCCCTAGAAGTATCTCTGAAAACAGCTGCACAAAACTCCTGATGCTTAGGACAGTGTGCCTTCTACTATGAAATCAGAGTATCACCTTAACAAAGAGTTAAGAAGACAAGAGAATAGGCTGGAAAAAGGAGCAAACAAAGGGAAAAAAAATTCATACTATAGAAAGATACTTTGGTCACAAGGAAAATCAAATCTCACAATCATAAGAACGTCATAAGAAGTCAAAGCTCCTATATCCAAAGGCATATGTATGTGTGTGTATATATATATATATGTCTGTGTATGTATATATGCATGTATACATATGTGTGTATAAGTATACATATATCTGAGTGTGTATATATATGTATATACATGTATATATAAGTTTATATATGTGTGTATGTGAATATATATATATATATATGAATTAGTCTCAGGCCATGAACAAGCTTCAAAAGGATTTTGAAAATCAGTTCAGAGAAGTAGAGGAAAAATTGGGAGGAGAAATGAGTGTGATGTAAGAAAATCATGAAACGAGTCAACATCATTTTAAAGAAGACATACAAAAATACTGAAGAAAATAACACCTTAAACAAAACAGACTAGGCCAATTGGTAAAAGAGATCCAAAAAGTCAATAAGTAGAAGAAGGCCTTTAAAATCCCAGAATTGAGCAAATGAAAAAGCAGGTCCAAAAGCTCACTGAAGAAAATAATTCTTTAAAAATTCGCACGCAGTGGGCAGAGCCTAGGTGGAGGAGTAACAACACATACTTTCTAGAGTGCTCCTGCCAAGCCTAGCCAAATACCTGTAAAAAAATGACTCTAAACAAATTCTGAAGCTGCAGAATCCACAAAATGACAAAGTGAAGCAAATTTCCAGCCCAAGACAGCCTGGAAAGTCATCAGGAAGTGTCTATCATGCCATACTGGGAGCAGAATGCAGTCCAGTGTGGGCTGTGCTAGCACAGAAAGGACAGGAGCAGGCCTTGGAGAGACTAAATCTCTTGCACTTGTGGCAGCTACCAGACTTCAGGACCCCAAAATGCCAAGGACAAATTGGATGGTCAGTGGAAAAAAACCTGTTGGACCAGTGTGGGGGAGTTGAGTAGTCTGGTTCCAGCACCAGGGCAGGAGAGGAGGAAGGAGACAGAGGAACCTGCAGCAGCCACAGTAGCAGCAGGGGCAGAGACAAAGACTGTTTCTGGAGCTCTAGGCCCAACAATTGGGGGTGGATCAAGCAGGTGACAGTGCACCCCTACTCCCACTGAAAGCAGAGAATTACTTTAACAAAGAGCTCAAATGTCAAGTAAATGACTGAGGAAATTAGTAAAAACTGGAAAAAAATATCAGACTATAGAATCTTTGGGGATAAGGAAGTCCAAAGCATGCTAACAGAAGAAAATAAAGTCAGAGTTCCTCCATCCAAAGCCTCCAAGAAACATAAAGATTGGTCTCAGGTTATGGAAGAGCTTAAAAAGAATTGTAAAAATCAAGTAAGAGAAACAGAGCAAAAATTGGGAAGAAAAATGAGAATTGAGAATGATGCAAGAAAATTATGAAAAATGAATCAACTGATTGCTGAAGGACTGCCGAAAAATTGCTGAAGAAAATAGCACTTTAAAAAGTAGACTAACCTAAATGGAAAAAAAAATCCAATGAGGATAAGAATGTCCTAAAAGGCAGAATTGGCCAGATGGAGAAAGAAATCCAAAAGCTCACTGAAGAAAATAATTCCTTAAGGGTTAGAATGGATCAGATGGAAGCTAATGACTAAGAAACATCAAGAAGTTATAAAACAAAACCAAAGGAATGAAAAAAGTGGCCATGTGAAATATCTCATTGGAAGAACAACTGACCTGGAAAATAGATCCAGGAAAAGCAATTTTAATTTAAAATTTAATTTAATTCAAGGAGAAAATATTGCAAGCAACCATAAAGAAACACTTCAAGTGTCATGGACCCACAGTTAATATAATACAAGATTTAGTAGCTTCTACATTAAAGGATCTGTGAGCTTGAAATATGATATTTCCAGAGGGCAAAAGAGATAGGATTGCAATTAAGAATCACCTATCAAGCAAAACTGAGCATAATCATTCAGGGAAACAAAAATCATATTCAATGAAATATAGAATGAAAAGAACCATAGCTGAAAAGAGAATTTGACTTTTAAATACAAGACTCAAGAGAAGCATAAAAAGGTAAAAAGAAACTTAATAAAGTTAAACTGTTACATTCCTACATGGGAAGATGATACTTGTAACTCATAAGAACTTTCTCATTATTAGGGCAGTCAGAAGGAGTATATGGATAGAGGGTACAGGTGTGAGTTGAATATAAAGGGAAGACATCTGAAAAAAAATTAAGGGGTAAGAGAGGAATGTACTGAGAGAAAGGAAAAGGGAGTTGTAGGACGGGGTAAATTATGTCACATAAAAGAAGCAAGAAAAAGTTTTTAGAATGCGGAGAAGGAGGGCAGAGTTTAGGAAGGGTCACTGAACCATACTGTCACCAAAATTGGCTCAAGGAGGGAATGGCAGGCATACTCAATTACATCTTGCCCTACAAAAACATAGGAGGGGAAGGAAAGAAGGGAAAGGGAGGAGGTGGTAGAAGGGAGGGCAGATTGGGGAAAGGGGTAGTCAGAAGGAAAACGCTTTTGAGGAGAGACATTGTGAAAAGAGAGAGAGACAGAATAAATAGGGAGGGGAGCACACACAGGATGAATGGAAATACATTTAGCCATAGTAACTGTGAAAAAAATGAAGCATATTTATCTGAAAAAAGTCTCATTTCTCAAGCATATAGAGAGCTGAACTGAATTTATAAAAATGAGAGCCATTCCCCAACTGATAAATGATCAAAAGATATGAAGAGTTTTCAGATGAAGTAATCAAATCTAGCTATGGTCATATGTAAAAATGCTTTAACTAGCTATTGATTGGAGAAAAGAAAATTAAAACAATTCTGAGGTACTGTCACCCATATATTAGATTGGCTAATGGGACAGAAAAGGAGAATGACAAATGTTGGAGGGGATGTGGGAGAAGTGGGGTATAAATGCACTGTTGGTAGAGTTGTGAACTGAAGCAACCATTCCACATTGCAATTTGGAAATACACCCAAAAGTCTATGAAACCAAGCATTCTCTTTGACTTAGCAATGCAACTACTAGGTCTGTATCCCAAAAGTGATAAAAAAGGAAAAAGACTTTATGTACAAAAATATTTACAACCACTCATTTTGGGGTCAAAGTATTCAAAATTGAGGGCATACCCATCAACTGGGGAATGCCAGAACAAATTGTGGTATGTGATTATGAATACTCTTGCGCTAGAAGAAATGATGAGCATGATGCTCTCATAAAAACATGGAAAGATTTACATGAGTTGATGCGAAGCAAAATGTACTGTGTACAGAGTATCAGCAATATTGTATGATGATTAGATGTGAATGACCTAGCTATTCTCAGAAATGCAATGATCCAGGAAAACTTTTAAGGACTTACAATGAAAAGTGCTATATCATTGAAAAACTGACAGTGTCTAGATACAGACAGAAGCATACTTTAAAAAAATTCTTAATTTTTCTTGAGAGTTTTTTTGTCTATGTTTTCTTTCATAACATGACTATTGTGGAAATATTTTGCATACTACAGATGTACCTATATTAAATTTCTTGCCATCTCAACAAGGGGTGGGTAGAGATGGAGGAAAAAAAAATGTGATTCAAAGTTCTAAAAGTGAATGTTAAAATTGTTTTTACCTGTAACTATTTTTAATATTTCTTAGTGTCTCCATTAGTTAGCACTGCACCTTCCACAACAGAAGCACTCAATAATTACTTGTTGGTGAATTAATAAGGTTTTCATTCTTAAACAAGAGTTTACATGAAAAGATAAACTATATTAATTTCATTATTTCAAATTGGAAACCATTTGCATAATCAAACCAATGGAACTAGAGTATAATGGGAAGCGGTCAACTGAGCAATAGGCTTTGTTTCAAATATATCAAATAAAGATCTTATATATAGGATGTCTAGGCAAAAAAGAGAAATATACAAGATTAAAACTCATTCCCCAGTAGAGAAATGGTTAAAGAGTATAAACAAATAATTCCTAAAAGTATTTTTTCAAATGATTACCAGATATGTCAATTTAGGAATTAACAGCTCCGGAGTAATAATAAGTAAAATGCAAATCAAAACCATTACGAGCTCATAGCTCACATCCTGCAAACTGACAAAGAAATGTGATTAGTCAATGTGAGAGAAATTATGTGAACGTAGATATATTTATGCTTTGTTGGTTGATCAATACCATAGTCTAACTATTCTGGAAAAGAACTTTTACCGCCAGGATGTCATTGACAAAAACTAAGTCCTTACATAAACTAAAATAATTATGTTTTTAAAAAGCTTTTCAAATAGTAGAGAAGAATTGAAAACAAAAGAGATCATTTGAAAAAATGTCAAATATTTAATGGAATATTACTGTGCTATATGAAATGCTGAATATCAAGAACTTAGAGATGTAAGAGAAGACATATGAAATGATGTAAATAGAAGGCAGCAGAACTAGGAAAACACTATGTACAACTACAATATGAAGAGAAAGAACCATAAAACCATTAAGAGTGAATGCTATGAAATACAATAAAAAAGTTGGTGCTACAAAAGAAATATGAGAAGCTCTATCCTCCTTTCTTTGCAGATACATGAGAACATATGAAACATTCTTATTTAAAAGAAAAATAAAGAGGAAATGAAATGTAAGCAGGTAAGAGAGGGGAGGTGTCTTGCAAAAGAGGATAACATTGGACTTTTCTGATGTGCTGATTAGTGGTGCTGAGTTGTTTTTGCTTTTTTTTTTTCATTTTGTATTGTAGATCCTGGTTCTTTGGGAGTGAGGAAAAAGTTGGAGCATGTAGGTGAAAAAATCAATACAATTATTATTAAATATGTATTACATGATTACACAAGCATAACCTATATTGGATTGCTTATCATCTCAGAGAAGAGAGTGGAGAGCAAGAGAGGAATAGAATTTGGAACTCAAAACTTTAAAAAAACAAATGTCAAAATTTGTTTTTACATGTAATTGCAGAAAATTAAATTTCTTAAATATTATTTAAGGTTAATGAGAATTATGTGTATTATATAGTAATATGAGCTTGAGAAAATTCAAATAAATGATGTGAAAGAAAGATTAGAAGAAGTAAGAAAATAGTGGTAACAGAAAAAATTGAAAGCTTCATGGAGGAGTTACCTGAATTGGGCAATTACAAAAAAGGAAAAAAGAAACAAAAGAAAAATCTTTCCCCCAAACAAACATATCTATTGTTTCTATTTCAGCCAGAGGATCTGGTCTGTAGCAAATAAAAGAATAAGATTAAAGCATGGAGCTTTATCTAGACACGAGCAGATCTCTAATCAAATCTTCCCCTCATTTTATACTTATGAGACATGGACTCTCAATTTGTCTTTGACTATAAGTGATGTGAATTCTACACAACACTTCTCTCTGTTCTAGCATTCCCTGACCACTGCCAAACGTAAGCAGACTTATTTCAGCCTTTGACTACTGCCTGATTATCTGGACAACCTGATACACATACACATATCTTCAGAATCACTTACCCAAACACAATCTCCTTCTGACTTGTCAGACTACTAGAAGCAGCACCGTGCCTGGAACAGAAGCACTCATGTCAGCTCCCGTGAACTTATCAGGGGAAGAATCCTCTTAATCAAATGGTGTGAGGACACGAGCCTCCCTTCCAAGTCAAGCTTGTGACTCAATTATCAAAGGAGCTAGAGACACCAAGTTTGTTTCAATTAACTCATGTTACTGAAGGATGCTGACAACAGGCCTGACGGCTGCAAGTATGTGTAGTGAGATAAAATTTGTACAATTTAAAAATATATTTTAGAGTTCAGAGATTAAATATGGTGCCAAGAGTAGGTCTGAGTTGAGGAATTGATTTATCTGGCCTGCGGTGTATGGAGAAGTGCTGTTTCTGATTCATTAGTAGCAAAATGGATGGATCTCAGTGTTTACTCTACCTGTCTTTGGTAAATAAAGCACTTTCTCACTTTCACATTTTTTGTTTTACTACAAAAACTTCATTGCCTCAAACTGCAAATAAAAGTCACTTTCTTTACATCACTAATGAGAGTATGTTGATTTCATTAATGCTAACAAGGACGTTTTTGTGTTATCTGATCCTCTGAGAGAAATACATTGGTATTGCTTATTTCAGCTGTGTGTGAATTTAGAACCATAGATGGCTAGAGCTGGAAGAGACCTTGATTAATATGTAACCATTCCAATTAACTAAGGTCTTCATTACCTCTCATTCGGGTTATCCTAACAAACTCTTTATTCTCCCTGCTTCCACTCTAACTTTATCTCCATTCTAACCCATCAACCACAGAGGTACCAAAATGCCATTCTCAAGCATGTCACCTGGTGGGAGGAAAAATATTAAAAATAAAAAACTAAATCAGTATCTCTTATTGTCTGTAGCATCAAATAATAAATGTCCTCATCCTGAATATCCTTCAAATCCCTTCAAAAATCCCTTCAAAATCAGACTTCATCACCTCTCTTCTTCATATTTCAAGTTACTTT
The DNA here is from genome assembly GCA_028658325.1 of Potorous gilbertii. Lineage (NCBI taxonomy): Eukaryota > Metazoa > Chordata > Mammalia > Diprotodontia > Potoroidae > Potorous > Potorous gilbertii. The sequence goes on from JAQQSK010000055.1 coordinate 41,548, forward strand.
CTTCCCCTCTCTATTTTCAAGAAAAAACATCCCAACAAAGAAGTAAACAAAACCTGTACTACTATCTATTCCTCAAACTGGACACGCCAGCTCCCGTCTCTGGGCATCAGAACAAGTCATCTCATCAGCAATGTTTGTCACCTCGGCCTTTTTTTTAACCTTTGTGGTTTGTTTCAATGAGGAGTGACATAAAAATGTGTTCTTCAATACTTAAAATTGTTAATGATCTTACCCTTCTCAAATTACTCCATATTAACTTATCCCCCAGTAGAATGTGACATCCATGAGAGCAGAGAAACTTTCTTCTCTCTGTCTCTCTCTCTCTCCCTTCTTTTTTATCCTCCTCCTTCCTTCCCTCCCTCCCTCTCTCCCTTTGTCTAATACAGGTTCTTGCAGAATGTACATCCCGAATAAATATTTGTTGATTTGAAGTTCATTGCTATGTTATTTTACATCTACATACAACCCAAGAATAAATTCTCTGACAGCAGCAACTCAAGAGGCTTAGAGTCATTACTACAAGACATAGAGGAAGTTGTTTTCTCTAGTGATTTGCACACTGGAATTAGAGTGAAAACCTTAAATAATGCTGAGTAAGTAGTTAATACGATCATTGAAAGGTTCTATCACCTGAGCTTCATGTTCTTCAATCTATAATCTGAGATTTAAAACAAGAGCATTGCCTCTCTTGAAGAATGCTGTGCAGAAAATTTTATCAAATGGGAAGATCTATATAAATGTGTGTTATTGTTCATACAAAATTCTAAAAAATAGTTTAAATCGTGATTTATTCATTACAATAAGACATCTAAAAATGATTTAAATTAAATCTAGAATTCAATGGATCATGAAACAAATGGTGGAATCTAATGGAAAATGGCAGTTAGGTGGCATGGTATACAGAGTACTGGGTCTGTCATCAGATAGACTCCTTTTCCTGATTTCAAATCTGCATGACCCTGAGCAAATCACTTAATTTTTTTTAACCTCATCTTCCTCATCTACAAAATGATCTGGAGAAATAATTGGCAAACACTCCAGCATCTTTGTCAAGAAAACCCTAAATGGGTTCTCAAAGAATCAGATACTGCTGAAAAATGACTGAATAATAAGCACAAAATGGAAAAATAAACCTAAGGGACAATATGGATTTATTTTGGAGTAAATCAAATGCCATTAAATTTGAACTTTTATCCTTTTACTTGGCATCTGAAGTAAACCACATTGGAATTCCATAAAGTACATAAGATTTTGTTTACAAAACCAAGAACAAAAGTTCTGTTCCTTAAGATGAGAAATAACCAGAGAAAGAGTAAGAAAAAAGTAGGGTGGGAAGACACATCTATTTTATCGATAGGACAATTGTTTTGTATAACTCTGCATTTGTCATAAGGATTTTGTTTATTTTTATTTCATCTATTTTCTGACAAGGCAGAGGAAAAGAATTGTAGTAAAATTATAAAATTTTAAAATAAAGAAAAAAGACAAGGGTGAAAGTGAAACGAAAAGGGATGATAGAGAAGGATGATGATGAGGAAATTGAGAAGAAAAGAAGATGGAGAAGTAAAAGAATAAAAAGAGAGGGAAAGAAAAATGAGGAAGAGGATGAGAAGGAATAAGAAGGCAATTTAGACAATATCTTTCCTCACTAAAAATCATACTGTGAAATATGTAATACAATTATTTTATCCTTGTTTTATATATGATAAATCAGAGGCTCAGAGAAGTTAGATGCTTTGTCCAAGGTCACACAACTATGAAGTGGCAGAGATGGGACTCGAATCCAGATATTTTATGACTATAATTTCAATGCTCTATTACTTTACAATGTTCACATGATCATGAATAGATCATTTTGAATCACATAGCAATACATCTTTAGCCATTGCTTCTTACTGAGAATCAGGTTGGTTTTGCAGCAGTTAGTTTTCTTGCAGAGATTTCATCATTTGGCGCCATGTAAGATATAAAAGAATGGATTATGCATAAATGTCACATTTTTTACATATTTGCAGTGGTAAAATGTATTTAAGATATAAATGCTCTACTTATTAGCTCATATGACTTGTGGCATGCAAACTGTATTCATTCAAATGAGTAGAGAGAATTGAAACCAGAAAAAATGTATTTTTAAAATGCTTAAAGCAAAAGGAAACAAAGTAAACAAAACAAAATTATTTTCATTTGATTTTTATGGTTCTAACCTTTGCAGAATGCTCATTATTTTAAAGTGTTGTGCTTATGAAAGTGTAGGCAGTGATTGGTTATTTGTTCCATTTCCTAGCACAGACAGTCTTAATAGCATCCCATTTACTTCCAAATGAAGTTCCAACTCTTGGCTTCAATGTACTTGACAATCTGATACTATTGGGCAATTGTAGTCATCTCACAACTGCTCTATCCTTATGCTGTATGCACTAAGTAAAGTGAAATACTCTTAGTCTCCATGCTATTTTACCTTAGTGACTTTGTTATTCCTTGCACCTTTTTCTACCTCCAATCTGACATCTATTCACTTACTCAAAGAAAGAGAAATACTGCTATCTCCTTCATCTTACTTTCCCTGACTCAAAATAGTCCCATAATTTGATAGGGGTTTCTCCTTCCCATTGATTCTCATAAAATCTGGTTAATATGTCTTAGGCACTTTTGTTACATAGCTGTATTATAGATATTTGTTTATATTTTTAATAGCATTCTTAGTTTCTAAGCTCAGAGAAGACAATAATTACTTCTATTTATCTTGATATTTTAAAAAGTACTATGCCTGTAGATGGAAAGACATAATGAGTATTTGTTGAATGGATGACGTATAATTAGATGAGTCATGAGATGAATGGGTACATGGATAGAATATTGAATGAACAAATGAATAAGTGAATGAAAAGAAAGATACTAGAGCCTGAGTGGTTTAACAGGTAGAATTAGATAATGATTTTCAGGTCCAAGCCAACAGAAGCAACTGTTGAAACTGGTCTGACGAAACAGGAGATCCAAGATGGCAGAAAATACACAATAACTGAGGCAAACTCTCTCAGAATTCCCCTCCAAACAACTTTAAAATAAGGCCTCAAATTGAATTCTAGAGTGACAAAACCAAGAAAAAGTCACAGAGAAACATTTTCTCAATCCAAGACAACTGCAGAGGCAAGAGAGGTCTGTGACATGGGTGTGGAGCCATCCCTGAGCACATGCAGTGACAGCATTAGCAGTGGGCCTTGGGACAGCTACAACAATGGCAGCAACAGATTGGGTACTCTTGACTCAGAGATAGTAAGAGGATAGAACAACTGGTCAAAAAAAGATTACAGAGGACCCTCTGCTGGCACTGATTTCAGGATCCTGTTCTATTGCCTGTATACAGTTCCATTTGCAGTTCCTGAGTGAAGAAGGGCATGTTTGTGTGCATGTCCACAGGGGAGTAGGGCCCTTGTCACAATTCCAAGGCAAAGAAAAGCACAATACATCCAGCTGTAGGAAAATAGGAGATGAGATCCCATTTCCATGGTCAAGAGAAGCACTAGAACTTGTGACTACTGCAGAGCAGGGCCCCCAGATGCAGTTCCAAGGTGGAGAAGAGTTACTTGTGATCACACATGAGGGATCAGGTGCCCTGGACTTAATTACAAGGTAGAGAGGAGCACTAGCTTTTGTTTCTGTAGAAAAGAAGAGGACCTTGTCACAGTTTCAGGTCAAAGAAGTATACTACTACTTGTGCATTCAGGGGAAGAGGGGTCATTTCTTGTTAAATACCAGAAAGTAGGCCAAGAGAGCAGTGAGAACACATCTCCTCAGGTCATACCACCTCAAAAGAATTGAAAACTTGCAGACCCCCAAAGTTAGCTCTGGGAATATCAGTACAAAACTCCCAAATCTTGGCACAGCAATTCCAGCTACCTCAGGAAAAAGGCCATCTTTAACATAAAGTTAGTACTCCAGAAATAACTGGGGAAAATGAGCAAACAATGAAAAGAGAATCTAACCGTAAAAGTATATTATGGTGACAAGGAAAATGAAGTCATAAACTCAAAAGAAGACAACAATCGCAAAACAGCTACAAGCAAAGTGTCAAAGAAAAGAAGCGAATTGGACAGGAGTCCAACAAGGATTCTTGTAATAGCTAAAAGAGGATTGTAAAATGCAAATAAGAGAGGTAGAGGAAAAATCCAGAAGAGAAAGGAGAGTGATGCAAGAAAATTATGATGACAATCAAACAGCATAGTAAAAAAGGTACAAAAGTACTGAAGAAAATAACACCTTAAAAAAGAGAATTGATCAAATAGTAAAAGAGGAACAAAAATTCACTGAAGAGAAGTATTTAAAAAGCAAAATTGGTAACATGGAAAAAGAGATACAAAAAAATCACTGAACTAAAGAACTGCTTAAAAAGCAGAACTGAACAAATGAGTATTGAAAAAAGTAATTCCTTAAAAAGTACAATGGGGCAAGTTGAAGGTAATGACTTCAATTCCATGAGAATGACTCCATGAGACACACAAAGAAAGAAGAAAATTATAGCAAAAGAATAAAAAAAGGGGGAAAAAGAAATATCTCATCAGACAAAAAGTAACTAATTTGGAAAATAGATTGAGGAGAAATAATTTGAGAATTATTGGATTACCTGAAAGACAGCATCAGCAAAAATTCTAGACTTTATATTTCAAAAAATTTTAAGGAAGATGTCCCTGATATCCTAGGAACAGAGAGTAAAATACAAATTGAAAGGATCCATGAATAACCTCCTGATAGAGAAGATCCCCAAATGAATATTCTCAGGATATTATAGACAAATTTCAGAGATTCCCAGTCAAGGAGACACTAGTGTAAACAATCAGAAAGAAACAGTTCAAATATAATGGAACCAAAGTCAGGATTCCACAAAATTTAGCTTCTATTTTAAAGAAGTGGAGGACTTATAATATCATATTCTGGAAGGTAAAAAGAGCAAGGACTACAATGAAGAATACCTTGCCCAGCAAAACTGAATGTACCCTTTCTGGGAATAAATGAATATTTACTGAAACAGATAATTTCCAAGCATTCCTGAGGAAAATATCAGAGGTATATAGAAAATCTAACATTCAATTTGACCAAAAAAGTGGTAGAGAATGATATGAAATTCAAAATGGATAATTTTGATTACGTTAAATTGAAAAGTTTTTGCACAAAGCCAATGTAACCAAGAATAGGAGAGAGGCAGAAACCTAGAAAAGAAATTTTTGCAACTAGTGTCTCCAATAAAAATCTCAGTTCTAAAATACATAGAGAACTAAGCCAAATTTACAGGAATACAAGTCATTCCCCAACTGATAAGTGGTTAAAGGATATGAGCAAGTAGTTTTCAGAGAAAGAAATTAAAACTATCTATAGTTGTATGGAAAATGCCCTAACTAACCATTGATTAGAGAGATGCAAATCAAAACAAATCTGAGGTGCCACATCACACCTATCAGATTGACTAACATGACAAAACAGGAAAATGATAAATGTTGGAGAAGATGTGGGAAAGTTGGAACACTAATTCATTGTTGGTGGGTCTGTAAGCTGATCCACAGGGAGAGTAATTTGGAACTATGCCCCAAAAGCTATAAAAATGTGCATACACTTTGACCCAGCAAAACCACTTCTAGAATTGTATCCCAAAGAGATTATAAAAATGGGAAAATGACCCTTATGTACAAAAATATTTATAGCAAGTCTTTTTGTGCTGCCTAAGAACAGGAAGTTGAGGGAATACCCATCAATTCAATTTAAAATAACAATAGATAATACACAATATTTGGGAGTATGCCTAACAAGATAAACCCAGGAACTATATAAACCATTATAAAATATTTTTCACATAATTAAAGTTCAGTCTAAATAATTGGAAAAATATAAGTTGTTCATGGCTAGGGCAAGCTAACATAATAAAAATGACAATTCTACCTAAATTAATTTACTTCTTCAGTACCACACCAATCTAACTACAAAAAATATTTTATATATCTAGAAAAAGTAACAAAATTCAACTGTAAAAAATAAAAGTTTAAGAATATCAAAGGAATTAATGAAAAAAATACAAAGGAAGTGAGCTTGGCCATACCAGATCTAAAACTGTATTATAGACCAGCAATAATCAAAACTATTTGGTACTGGCCAGTCAGTAGAGTGGTGGATCAGTGAAATAGATTGGGTACATAAAATATAGCAGTAAATGACTATAGCCATCTGCCCTTTGATAAAAACCTGAAAAGACTTACAGGAACTGATTCTAAGTGAAGTTAGCACAACTAGGAGAATATTGTACATAGTAACAGCAACATTGTATGATGATTAGCCCTTCTCAGCAATATAATAATGGAAAATTCTGTCCATATCCAGAGAAAGAGCCATGAAGCTTGAATACAGAGCAAAGGATACCATTTTTATTGTTTTGTTATGTTTATTTTGGGGTGACTTTTTTCCTTTTGTTATGTTTTTTCTTTCACAACATGACTAATGTGGAAATATGTTTACATAATTGTACTTGTATGACCTATTGCTTGCCATGTTGGCAAGGGTATTTGGGAGAGATGGAGGCAGAAAAAATTTCATACTCAAAAACTTATAAAAATGAATGTTGTAAACTATCTCTACATGTAAATGGAAAAAATAAAATACTATTTACTAAAAAAACTAAAATAGACAAATAAAACAAGGAAAAGAAAATAACCTCAGACAACATATAATACACAGGACAAAGCCATTCCTGAGGATGGCTGTCAAGACAAATTTCATTACAAAACACTTTTTAGACAAAGTCTGATCTATACGAGTGGAGAAATATTAATCATTGAAATGAAGGCTGAGACAATGCTATAAAAATGACATTTCTTTCTAAATTAATGTATTTATTCCATGCCATATCAAACAACCAAATATTTTAAAGACTTGGAGAAAATAATAACCAAATCCTTATAGAAAAACAAAGGTCAAGAATATCAAGGGAATGGATGAAAATAGACAAAAAAAAGAAAAAATCAATAAAAAAAGAAGGAATATGGGCTAGTAATACCAGACTTAAAACTCTATTATAATGTATAATCAACAAAACAATCTGGTACTGACCATAAAATAAAGTAGTGAATCCATAGAAGAGAGTAGGGACACAATAAAGGGGATAAATGGCCACTCTAATCTAGTGTCATTTAATATAAAATTTGAGGGTAAGAACTCAGGATTTGACAAATATTTCTGGGAAAACTGGAAAGAATGTAATGACCAATATCTCACAATGAAAACTAAGATAAAATCAAAATGGATACATGATTTAGTTATAAAGGGTGATATCTGACACAAATTAGGGGAATATGGAAAATTTTACCTGCCAAATTTATTGATAAGGAAAAAATTACAACAAAACAAGAGATAAAGTAGATCACAGGAAGTAAAATAAATAATTTTGTTTTCATTTAAAAAAAACAAAACACAAATAAAACCAATGTAGTCAGAATTAGAAGGGTAACAGAAATGGGAAATGGCAAAAAAAAATGTGTTTCTGATTAAGGTCTAATTTCTCAAATGTATAGGTAAATGTCTCATTTAAAAAATTAAGAGTCATTCTTCAGTCAATAAATGGTCAAAGGATATGAACAAACAGTTTTCAGAAAAAAATCAGTTATTTACATTCATAATAAAATGCTCTAAAACACCATCGACTAGAGAAATGACAATTAAAACAATTCTAAGGACCACCTTAAACCTATCAGATTGGTGAATGTAAATTTAAAGAAAAATAAATTATGTATGTTGGAGGGGATGTGGAATAATTGGAACACTAATGCCCTGTTGACAGAGCTTTGAGCTGGTGCAAGGATTCCAAAAACCTTTTTAGAACTATGCCCAAAGTGCTATAAAAACTTGCATGCCCTTTGACTCAGCAATACCAGTACAAGATCTAGATGCCAAAGAGATATTTATAGCAGCTTTTATTGTGGTAGCAAAGAATTGGAAATTATGGTGATGCTCATCAACTGGAGAACAGCTGAAAAAGTTGTAGTATATTACTGTGATAGAATACTATTATGTTGTAAGAAATTATGACTAAGATGGTTTCAAAAACAAACAAAACAAATAAGACTTATATGAACTGATGCAAACTGAAGGAAAGAGAACCAGAAGATCCCTGTGCAGAGTAACAGCAATATTGCATGTTGATCAACTATGACTGATTTAAGGATTATGATCAATAAAATGATCCAAGATAGTTCTGTACGACTCATGATTAAAAATTCCATCCATCTCCAGAGAGAGAACTGATAATGTCTAAGTACAGATCGAAAAATATTTTTTTTTCATTTTTAAAATTTTCCTTGTTTTCTTTGCAACATGGCTAATATGGAAATATGTTTTGCATAATTTCACATGTTTAAATGATTTCACATTTCTTTCTTCTTTAGTTGGGGAGGGAGGAATGAGGAGGAAGATAACAGAACACAGAATTTTTTGAATGACTATTAAAAATAAATCAGGAATAAATTTGATTTTAAAAAACAAACTGATCAGTGGTCAAATGAAAAGCAGATCACATGTATATGTGTGGCGGGTATTTGTGAAGTATTACTAAGTCTGTGAGAGGAAGAGCACAGCATCTACCTGGGCTGATTCAGAACTCCCAAAACTCAATTGGGGTAGAGACCTGTGATGTGTGAAACATCCAGTAAGAGAGAAGGCTGAAATATTTCAAAATTCATTTTCAAGGAAAACACAATATGAAAGGAAAAAGTCAAGAAGTGAGTGATAAGTTAATTGAAGGGATGGTACTGAAAATACCAAAGATTTCAGTAATGAAATATATTAAATAAATTGAGCATTAACAGGTAAGTCAACAAGAAAATAATACTGACAAAAGGAGATATAGCCTCCAAATCTAGGTAATGAGTTGAGGAATCCATGAATGCATTGGTGGCTATCCTTTCTCAAAGAAGACCAAAATGATATCACCATGAGGAAATCAAATTTACTATGTCCACCTGTAGCATATCAGACCAGTTGAGCTTGGAAAGTTCTACCACAGAATGGGCATAGATAGTCTGTGTGAATATTTGTACATCCTACATTTTCTTTGGTCCTGTAATATGGTCTCACAATCACTTCCAAAGTTCTTGAGAAAGACCTTGAGAGTGTCATTGTATTGCCTCTTCTGAACACCATGTGATTGTCTGTCCCATATGAGTTCTCCATAAAAGAGACTTTTTGGCATTTTGCACATTTCGCATTTGAACAATGTGGCCAGTCCATTGGATTTGTGCTCTCTGAAGCATAGTTTGAATGCTTTGCAGTTTAGTTTGAGTAATGACCTCAGTGTCTGGTACCTTATCCTGCCAGGTAATCTTCAGAGTCTTCCTAAGATAGTTCAAATGGAAGTAATTCAGTTTCCTGGCATGGCACTGGTAGACTGTCCATGATTCACAGGCATACAACAATGAGGTCAGCCCAAGGGCTCTATAGACCTTATATTTGGTAGTCGGTCTAATACCTCTTCTCTCTCATACTTTCCTTCAGAACCTCCCAAACACTGATCTAGTTCTAGCAGTGCATGCATCAACCTCATTGTCAATGTGTACATCCTTGGAAAGTACGCTAGCAAGGTAAGTAAACTTATCTACAGCATTCAAAACTTATTCATTTGTTGTAAGCAGTGGTTCCACGTATGGAGTGGGGGAAGGTGGTTGATGGAGCCCCTGCATTTCTTGGTATTAATTGTTAGGTCAAAATTACTACAGGTAGTAGAGAATTGATCCATACTTTGTTGCATCTCAGCTTCAGAGGCTGCACTGAGTGCAAATCAGTTGCGAACAGAATCATCTGCAAACAGAAAATCATGCAGCAGCACTCCCTCCACTTTGGTCTTGGATTGTAGCCTTTTACCATCAGTACAGTAGTTAACTTTGATGCTGTGTTCATCCTCATTGAAAACATTTGACAACCTGGTTGAAAACATCACTCTAAAAAGCATGGGAGCACAAATTTGTTTCACTCCACTGGTGACTGGGAAGGCACAAGAGCATTGTCCACTATCCAGAACCAAGCAAACATGCCATTATGAAATTGACGTACAATACTGATGAACTTCTCTGGGCAACCAAATTTTGACATAATTTTCCATAAGCCCTCAAGACTAACAGTATCAAAAGCTTTGGTCAGATCTACAAATGTTGTGTACAGACTTCTGTTCTGCTCCTGGAATTTCTCCTGGAATTGTTGGGCAGCAAACACCATAAAGACTGTTTCTCAGCCCTTTCTGAAGCCACACTGGCTGTAAGATAGATGACCATCTTCCAGGTGAAGGATCATCCTACTAAAAAGGACTCCATCAAGAATCTTGCCAGCAATGACTAAGAGAGAGGATATATACTGCAAAATAAAAGAAAGTCATTCAACACTTTATGGGACAGAGCATCCTGTGAAATTTGAGGAGTATATGGAACCACAAAATACTATTTCTGAGTGTTCAAAGTACTGAGAATATGAGAGCAGAATTTATATATTACATAGCCAAAAAATACAAACAAAAATAATAAAACAATGATGAAAAAATTTTAAAAAAACTTGATCTGAAATGGTAAACCTCACTGAAAAACAAACAAGCAAAGCAGAGCAATAGATTGGTTATACAAACACATGGAGGTGAAGGACTACCTAGAAAAAAAGAAAAAAACCTCACATTTCAAGGAAATATACTGAACTTGATGATAGAATACACACTGATCCAACCTAAGTATCCTACATTTCCAAAAAAAGAAAATGACAAGAGAAAAAAACAAACACCACCACCAAAGTGAAAGAAAATAGATGTGCCTGTAATTTCTGAACACAGAAAATAATTCAGAGAATGCCTCTAGGAAAAGAAAGAAAAAAAACACCACAAAACTCAAGACTGCAAACTCCAAGACACAGAGTGGTTAAGTTTATCAATTCAATTCAGGAGCAACAAGTTCTACCATCCATCAGGTGGAAAAGTCATCAAATGCAAATGAAAATATATTTGAATATTGCAAGACTATTCAGTATCCACTTAAAACACACACACACACACACACACACACACACACACACACACACAAGAGTATGGTATGGAATAATATGGTCCAAAGAGCACTAGAACTCAGGATACAGCCCAGGACAACTTATTTTACAATTTTCAAATTAACTATATAGTGTGAAAGATGTACCTGCACCAATAAAGTGTAGTTTGAGACATTTGTAGGAGGCAATTCAGAGCTGAAAAGATTATTTGATTCACAAACACCCCAAACAACAGATCTTTGGAAGGAGTGAATAAATGAAGATAGCTACAACAATAGACCAGTAAGAGACTTCTTCCTAAAGTATACAATGAGATGGATTGGAAGTGGGAATCTAGTAGAGGTGACAATCAAATGTCAGAAAGGGGGCATTGTGGACAGAACCTAGTGACACTGACTAAAGGTGAATGCTTTTTGAAAAATTGTAAGGATATGATTTGTTGCCTTCTTTCATTGTACCGCAGACATTTTGGTGTGTTATCCTATCGTTATAATTTTCATTTACATAGTTATTAATTATATTTGTGATTTGTTCTTTGACACACTGATTATTTTAGATGTTATTGTTAAATCTCTATTTGGATCAGTATACTTTGTTGTCCCTGAACTAATTTATATTCTCATTCATGTTTATCCATAAAATATGTATGAATTGTTTCTCTCTCTTTACATTTGCTTGTAATGTATCTGTTCCCTACTACATGGTCAATTTTTGTAAAATATATATACATATACATATATATATATATGTATATATATATGTATTCTTTTGTGGTCCTTATTAGAAGATGCTTTCAGCTTTTAAATTATTTTCTGCAGGAATGTCCATATTTTGCTTTTTGTTAATCTTTCCATTGAACTTATTCAAAACTAAATCATTTGAGGATGAGATCAGGATCTCAAAAAATCTTAGTATTCTAATCTGGGGCTAAATATAAGAAAATGAAATATAATGGTAATAAATACAAAATCTTATTTATTCATTATAAATAAATTTTAGTTGGACTACTACAGATGAAGAAGGTACATCCAGGAACAAATATAAAATCCACTCAAAATCATTTATAACCTTTCCTTCTACTACTGCTTAAATCTTAATATATTTTACCCAGCTATACTCATGAACTCATTAATAATCTAGTGAGAATGGTCTCCTTTGTGTGTGTGTGTGTGTGTGTGTGTGTGTGTGTGTGTGCATTTAGCTAGACAGCATACAAAGAAGAATGACCAGTATGGTCATACAATATAAGGATTAGTGGAAGGGACCTGGGTGTTAATATTTAGTCTGGAAATGAGAAGACAAAAGTTAGACAGGAGTGAATGACAGATGTTTTCAGGCATTTGAAGAGCTGTCATTTGGAAGAGATTGGCGTTTTACTTTTTTTTTTCTCCTCAAAAGATAGAATTGGGTAGAAGTTGATAATGGTCAGATTTAGTTGCTATAAGGAAAATCACTTTAGTATAATATTTCATACGTGAATGGGAAGACTGAGGAGGTGATAGTCTTCAAGCGAATGTTCAACATCTATTTTGAGGTATGCTATAAAAGGAACTGTTATTCAAATAAAAATTAGACAAACTTTCCCTTCAGTTATCTGATTTTATGATTCAAATTTTATTTCTTTTGCTATAGAATCTAATTTTCTCTGGCTAGCAATCAAAAACACTATTTCTAATTCTTTACTGGTTGAATGACTGAGGCAAACTTACTCAATTACTTAATTTTCCTCATTTGGCAATGGAACAACTAAAGGGAAAGAGAAGTGACAACATAGCCACGATAATCTGAGTTCAAGTCCTTTGTCTTATACATTGTATATTATTATATATTGTATCTCCCAGGGCCCTAGAAAACTCGAAATTATAAATTGAAGATGAGTAGTTAATTTTCACAGGTTGAGGCAATTCATCATAAAGAAAACATAAATTGACCTGGTGATGATGAGGATGATCTTGATGATGGCAATGGCAATAATAAAACTGTTACTTCCTTGATTAGACTGTAAACATGAGTCATGGCTAAAACCATCATTAAAATTAGGCTTTATCGATATAACTTCTTTACATACAACAGGCACTTCATAGTAATAATTCCCTGTTTGATGGAGCTGTGAACTGGTTAAACGGATTTTTAAAAATATATTTTAGTACTTAAAGGAAAAACTTAAACTTATCTGGAGTGATGACTTTTGCCAATTTTCTCATGTGGCCATAGAATGAGATGAGTAAACCACTAGAGAAAAAGAGATCCCTCTTAGCTATGCGGCAGTGAGGTGATTTTTAAAAATATTATAAAGATGTTTTCCATATAGAGGGATAACACTTTTCAACAATATTTGAAAACAAAGATGGATGCTTCACTATTCCCTTATATCCTATGCCTCCCCCTTCTAGGAGTGATGCAGTTAGGTACCAAGTTATGAAAACTAGATTTTCATTCCACAGAAGTAACATTTTATCACCTCAGAAGTCCAATTTTCCTTACTCGCTCTCAATGTCTTCTGCTTTCACAAGATAAGAGGCAAATTCATTTTATATTGTCAGACATTAGTTACCTAGGATATCTAAAGGATGATTCCTTTAAGTTTTTCTCTTATATTTACCTTAGGGTAAAATAGTTAAATACTTTTAATAAGATGCCTTACTGCTAGTCACTAAAATATGACAAGGGGTATTTATTCCTTTATGTTTGCAAAGTTCTTCTCAGATAACTAGAGGTATAATACTAAATATATTTCCAGACAAACAAACAAACGAAAAGTAGAATTGGACAAGAATTGAAAAGATCAAGGTTCTATAAATGCCTTTGTCACTAAATAGTTATATATTCTTAAGGAAGTAACTTAACCTTTGTCTATTCCATTTTTTTTCTCATATTCTAAAGGAGAATTTTAGATAAGGTTATTACTATGGTCTATTTTAACCAACAAGTATGCTTTGTTCTAATTAATTAAGTTGAATATTTCTTACTCTGAAGGTGTCTACTAGAAGAGTAGAGTGACAGAATTTGAGCATGGCGTAATTCATTAGTCATTTGGCTGAATTTCTGATAGAAATATCTTCCAAAACATCCCAGTCATTTGGTTTTCCTAACTTTGTTTGGAGACTTTCAGTCATAGTAATCTTTCTGCCTCCTGAGGTATCCTATTTTGGCACATCTCCAATTTTGGGGATATTTTCCCCAAGTTGAACTAAATGTGGCACAAGTCTGATTGACCAGAATATACAACTATGCATAACAGAGGTCTGTGGAGAGAAGGGGGTCCGTTAACTTGGATAGAAAAAAAGAATCCACACATTTTTATTTGGTTGCTTTGTGGTCTTATATATCTCATGTATCGTGTATGTTATTCTGAGAAGGGTTCCACAGGCTTCTCTATGTTGCTGAATGGGGTCCATGATCTGTGAAAATAAGTTTAGGACCCATGAACTAGGGAGAAGTAAGATTAGAAAAGCTTGGAAACATTCTAGATCGGGGTGATAATTTATTATGATTCTTATAATCATAAATATCTTTTGTGTTACAATTTAAGGTTTACAAAGTACTTTGCACATATTGTCTCATTTTATCGTTACAAAAACTCTAGAGGTAGATATTCGTCAACCCCACTTTATACATGAAGTAACTAAGGCAGACAGTGTATAAGTAGCTTCTTGCGCATGAGCAAATAGCTAGTAAGTACTGGAGGATGGATTTGAAATCAGGTCTTCATGGTTGTAGGTCAAGTACTCTATCCACTGCACCACTCATATGCTTCCAATTATGGGACAGAGAATACAGTTAAACCAAGCGAAGTGAAATAACTTCTGTGGAACTTGACATATTGGAATAAAATGAAATTATAGCATATTAAACCTGGAACTGACATTCATAATCATTAAAATCCAATTCTCTAATTTTATAAAAGAGGAAAGTGAAAGCAAGAGAGGGGAAAAAATATCCTATTCAACTGCCCTGGTATTTTAACGTCAGAGCTGAGTGTTCTGACAAGGGACATTGGCTATGCCACAAAATATCCTTCAGCTGCAGTACAGGCTGGTTAAAACTGTTCAAAGTTAACTTAGTCTTCTTTTCTGTGCATTTCTACCATAGGTGGCAGAATTTCCTATTTACTACAGGAGATTGTCCAGTCTTGTTCCTAGAGTTGGGTCAACTCTTTTAGAATAAAAAAAGGAAGCATTTTCCTTTCTCTTTGCAGGGAAAATAATTTCGAAAAGCACTTACTATTTCAACAGACTTTGACCTTAACCATCTGCTATACCTTTCACTTTCCCACCTTATCCTGTCTTTATGTGAAATTTGGGTAAATCCCTTAATATCAGCCTCAGTTTCCTCATTTGTAAAATGAGGTCAATGATAACACCTACTTCACAAAGTTGTGAATATCTAGTGTGTTAGTATGTTTCAGTGCTTCTTCAAACCTTAAAATGCTATGGAGATGCAAGTTATTACTGCCTTCCATCTACTTCCTGTGCCAGCATGTAACACTCTGCATTCACCATTTTTGTCATGATCTCTACAGTATCTCTGAACTCTTATCCATGACAAGTTTAATATAATCTGTTCCTGTTGAAATGTTGTCCTAATGTCAAGGCTCAACTCAATTTGCACCTCCTCCATGATGCCTTCCTTCAACTCTTCCTGCCAACTTTCAACTGTGCCAGTTGAAAGGGATTTCTCCCTTTTCAAATTTCTCAAAATAATTTGCTTAAAATATTTTGCATTTCCTTATTTTCCCATTCATCTTGGTAATTCTTCAGCATGGCATCATCCCATCAGATTGCATAATTGTTAAAAGCAGAGAATTTCATTTTCCTTTTTGCTTCCCCAGACCTTGGCACAAAATCTTTCACATAGAATGTGATTAATAGATGACTATTGAATTGACATGAATCACTAACAGTACTATGTACAAATCACTTGTCAATCACCAAAGTATATGAAAGGTAAATATGAACTTGCCCTCAAACAACTTACAAGAAGATCAGATTCAGTGATACAAGAATCAATATGACGAATATAAAGCAGAATGCCAGAGAAAGTATGATAAATTTGAGGAGTAAGTGTTTGAGTTCAGTTGGAGAGAAGATAAAAATGCATAGGCTAGAGATGACCTGTGATTTCATTTAAGTTTCAAGGTGGTACAGCATTGGACTTAGAGTCAAAAAGAACTGAGTTCAAATTAGGACTCATGCCCTTACTACTGGTATGACTGGGCAAATCACTTAATTTCTATCTGTTTCAGTTTTCTCTACTGTGAAATGGAAATAACAACAGCACATGCCTCCCATGGTTAATTTGAATATCAAATGAGATAATGTTCATAAAGCTATCAGCACTATGCCTGATCCATAGTGGGTATTACATAAATGCTTATTTCCTTTCCCTTCCCTTACTTGTATGGAATTCTTAGATAAGCAAAATCTCTTTATCAATATAGGCTGGCACTTCTTTGTATCTTATATTCTTAGAGAGGTGCTTAAAGCACCAGAATTTAAGGAACATGCAAACTCAAGGTACAGAACCTCTGTGTATCAGTTCTTCCCAGGACTTCTGGTCTAATTCTGTATACATTATAAACACTAGCTCATAAGAAAAATGTATACAAAAATGAATATGATGCCAAATAGTATAAAATAATTGAGAGGTACCAAGTGATATGGAATTTTATATAAGAAGAGATTACCTGTGACTGTGGCACTATGGGAAAGTTTCACAGAAGAATAGGTATTATAGACCTATATTGTTGGTAACATTCCAATCACCTGTGGCCTCTAAAATTCACAACAAACTAATTTTCAAGACAGTTAATCAGATCAGCCTTGTGCACATGGCTTGGGATTCCAAGTAGTGAACAGTTTCCTCTCACTCATCTCTCATTCTCCAACATTTCCATCTGGTCTATAAGAGTTTATTTCCTTTAATGAGCCTGTCAGAGACTTTGATTATCTGCAAATGGCTTGCTCTTTGGCCACATGATAAAGGTAATGTTCTGATTGGAAACAGCAGCCAATGTCTTTTCCTTCCTGGGCAATACATGCTGAAAGCCTTCTTATTCAAATGAGTGTCCCAAGGCACCATCATATTTCTTCCAATTTCTATGTTTATTGCCTCAAACTGGGCAAGAGAAATATAAGTTAATTTCCCATCCATAATCAGTTCCTCAGCCTCTGAAAGATACTGGAAAGATTTAGAAATTTTGTTCCTTCATTTAAAATCCAGTTGGCTAGACATCGAAGTAAAAATCATTTAAAATACAGAAGTTAGTATCATGACAGGTAGGATGAAAGATTCTAAAAACATTTATTTTCCTTGAATTTTTCACTTCCTTCTCCTAAATAATATATTAAAAATGTTAAAATAGATGTTCAAGGCATTGTCCAGCCTCCATGGAAATGATGTGAACATACAAAAAATAGTATGCAAAAACTTCCATGTGCTAGGAAAATAACTGGAATGTTTCTAATTCCTCACAAATTACGGTTTACAAAGAAATTTCCTCATCACAGTTCTATGAGGCAGGCAGTAGATAATATTATATGCATTTTATTGATAAAGCAACTTTAAGAAAATAGGGCAACTTGCCCAAATCACACAGTAAGTGGCAGATCTAAAACTCAAACCCAGGTCAACCAATCAAGAAATTAAAAAACATATATTAAACTCATATTATATGTCAGTCACCATCCAACACTCTGGGGTTTCAAAAAGAAGAAAAGAATCCTAAATGTGCTTAAGTTTTAGTTCATATATATTTGTGCATATAAAATATAGATAGAAAATAAATATAGAATGATTAATTTCTTAGAGAGATAAATAACTCTTGGAATCCATGAAGGCCTCAATGATTTTCAAGACATACTCTGTATGGATTGTTATAGTGTCATATGAGTTATGATAAATGACTAACCCATGTCATTTATAACACAGAAAAACTTTTTAAATTTTCTTTATCTTAACCATATCCTTTGTTTCAGTCACCTGGTTATATTTGTTAGACAATTTCTTAACAGTCATTAAATATCAGAGGAAAAATTAGAGAGCTTAATTAATTTTTCATTATTTTGAAATGTATATACTTTTAGAAAGACTAATAGATATTGTTCCTCTTTACATTGTACATAGTTGACTCATTTTGTATTTCCTTTACACTTATGTTTCCTTCTCAGAAAAATGATTAAAAACTATCTGAAGGCAGAGATTGTTTTTTTTTATTTTCCTGGCCCCCACAGATGCCTAGCACATTGTAGGAGTTTAATAAACGTTCATTGAATTGTACTACGTACCACTGTGATTTTATTTTAGTTCAAATATAGACTATCAGAAATGGAAAGAATCCCAGAAGCCAGATAGCCTGACCTACACCTAAATAAGACTTTCTTCCATCAAAATCCTGACAGGTGGTTATCCAGTCTTTGAAGATCTCCAGTGAAGGGAAACCCATGATCCGTAAAATGAAGGAATTGGACTAGCTGACCTCTAACATCCCTTCTGATTATAATTCTAGGACTATGATTTTAAAACATCTCAAGGAGGAGTATTCTACTATTGAATAACCTGAATACTGTTTTTTTTCCTTGTATAAAACCTAAATCTATCTCTACACAACTATTGCATTTCTTATATTATTAAATTAGATTTTACTATGTGCAAGGCACTGTTCTTTGGCACTGGGGGGCAAAGAAGAAATATTATATCATTCCACAGATAAAGTAGAAAGGTCAAACCAAAGATAACAGATTTGTTAGCAGATGATTAAAGTAAATGTGATCATAGTTCTTCCCTTTTATTTCTTATAAATGAAATCAGTGAACAGGGATGCATTTTTACCTTCATCCCAACCTGTTGATGCAGAATAGCAAAAAAAAGGAAATCATGTTGAGACTGCGATGGGAGGGTTTGAGTCCACATTGTACCTCTGACTTCTACTACTTTGGGTAAATAATTTTCTTTCCTTGAAGGTCTGTTCCTTCACTTCTAAAAGAAGAAGATTATACTTAGTTTGCTGAGGTCCCTTCCAAGTCTAGATTTTTGATCTTAAAGAAAAAAGTACTACATTTCTATAGTGCTGATGAGATTGCATATTTCTATGAGGCAGTTTGTACAAATGGTAGTATCTGCATTTTTCTAGAAGAGGAAGCAGAAGGTCGGTGGCTGGTCCAGGGTAACATGACTAATTAATGTGAGAGCCACATCCCAGGTCTACTGATTCTAAGACCAGCTTCTCACTTATATACCACTATTGCTTTGCTGGTAGTGGAGGGACCAACTGATGAACCACCTGTAAGGTCAAAAGCCCTAGGCTTCCTAGATCTAAGACACTGAGGGAAAAGTCAACATGGAAAGGCTGTAATACTAAAGTAAATCCTTACAAAGGGATCAGACCTAAGGGTACTTTCATGTAAGCTTTTTTCTTCTTTTAGCTATAGCTTTCCCTATTGTCAGATTTCTTAAGAAGAGATGGAAAATGTGCCCTCAGGAAAGTTGACGAGTTCTGCAAGGATGTGAATCAGTGGGAAATCGCAAGAAAGCTGAACCACACTAGAGAATATAGCATGTTCCTTAAGAGGAAACAAGAGGTGAATTAAGGGAGATGGAGAAAAGAAGGCAGAGAAAAGGCAGCAACTGGGCCGAGCACTCTCCCAAGCCCCTTGGAATACCTCTAAATAATGCCATAAAATCATTCCTAGAGCAGCAGAATAAACAAAACGACAGGGTGAAATAAGCAGCTGCTGCTTCCAGACCTCTCATCCCCCAGATGGTAAATAGGTCAAAGAATTGATCACAAGGAGATTGCAAGGGTCTCTTTGCTGGCACTGGAGGAAAGACTCTGCTGCTTTTTTCAAACTCAAATCTGGATCACAGTCCTGGATCCAGGGAAAGGAGGACCACTATTACACCAGAGTTTGTGAAGAATGAGAGCATGGACCCTTCCCATAGTTCCAGGGCAGAAAAGAGTACTTATGGTCTCTCACAGACCAAAGGACAGACCAGAGAAGTAGTAAACATGTCTAATACCTTTAGCAATCATAACTGAAAAAAAAATTTGAAAGAAGTGTCTCTGATAAAGCCCTCCTTTCTCAAACACACAAAGAATTGACTAAAATTTATTTTAAAAAGAAGCCATTTCCCAAATGACAAATGATGAAGAGATATGAACAGTTTCAGATGAAGTAATCAAAGCTATCTATAGCCATATGCAAAAGTGCTGTAAATCATCATTGATTGGAGGAATTGAAATTTAAATTATTCTGAGGTACTACTTCGTTCCTATTAGATTGACTAATAGGATTGAAAAAAGAGAATGACAAATATTGGAGGGGATATAGGAAAAATGAGACATGAATGCACTGTTGGTAGAATAGTTCTTTAGAACTATTAGGAACTCTGCTCAAAGGACTATAAAACAGTGCATATCTTCTGACTTTGCAGTTCCACTACTAAATCTGTGTACAAAAAGAGATAAAACACAGAGGGTATAAAACATAGAACTATTTGCAGAAGCTCATTTCTGATGGCAGGGAGATGGAAATAGGGAGGATGTCCATCATTTGGGGAATGGCTAAACAAATTGTGCTATGTGCTTGTGATGAAATATGATTGTATAATAAGAAATGATGAGCAGGTTGTTCTCAGAAAAACCTGTAAAGGGTTAACATGAACAGATGCAAAGTTAAATGTATACAAAGTAACAGCAATATTGTAAGATGTTCAGCTATGAGTGACTTAGTTATTTTCAGCAATATGAAAATCCAACACGTCTTCGAAGGACTTATGATAAAAAATGCCATCCTTCCCTAAAGAATTTATGGTGTCTTGAATACAGATTGAAACATACTTTGTTAGATTTTTCTTTATTTTTGTTGTTTTTTTTCTATGTTTTCTTTCACAACCATGACTAATATGGAAATATATTTTGCATGACTGCACATGTATAACCTATATCAAACTCCTTGTCTTTTCAATGAGGGGGGCTGGGAGAAAAATTGGAACTCAATGATTTAAAAACAAATGTTAAAAACTGCCTTTACTAGTAATTGGGGAAATAAAATACTAAATATTTTTTAAAACCTATAACATAAAAAGAGGTGAATGAATGAACAAATGAGTGAATGAAAAAATCTCCCAAATCATTTATTTAGTACTAATACTGTGGAAAGCACTGCAGAGACAAATACAGAAGAGAAAGTAATTACCCTCAAAGTTAGCATTCCAATGGCAGAGACCTAGCATTTAAGGTAGTAGTGACTAGGGACTAGTGTTTTGATTTAGGGAGTCATAAGAACTGTGAAAAGAGTAATGGGAAAGATGACGGACAAACTCTCCACTATCAACAGCAGTAGTCATTTGATTATGATTCCCACAGAAGGGATAAAAGAATGGCACATGGCCAGCTTGCTGGGTTAGAATATTAAATATGCCTGGGACCAGTGATATATAGTAGACTGTGTGAATCTGAAGCTCATACACTCACCAATTATGGCAGTGTGAACCACAGTGGTGCAGAGAAAAGCGCTAGACTTAAGAGTCAGGAGATCTGAGTTTCAGTATGGACATAAGCTCTCTGTACGACCATGAGCAAGTCACTTAACCTTCCAGAAGTTCTATTACTATAGATAGAGAGATATAGTATTTATTATATATGAATACTATCTATCTATCAGACAAGTAGAAGCATGGCCTTATTGTTTAGCTCTAGTGGACAGAAATGACTCCATGTTTGACCACTGATTGAACCACCTACATACTAGGAAGTTGCTGTGCCCTAAGATTGGCTTAATTCTGTTTGACAATGAAAGAAATGCTCTCTTAAATCATCGCTGGTTTCTGGCTTAATGAACTCCATCCAATCCCAGTATTCCTTATTTTCCATGATGGTGGGGAGGAGAAAGAGAGAGTTGAAGTAAGGATCATCTGCTGGTTATCTCCACTCAATCCCTGTGGAAAGGCCCTACAACAACAGTCATACATTAGAATAGAGACCTAAAGTTTTGTCTAAATAGTGTGAGCCCTTTCAACCTATGCCTGTACCATCATCAGCTGTTAAGGGCAATGAGACTGAAGAGCAGGAGGGCTATACACTTGAATGCCTATAATAGTAAACTGTCTGACTAATGATCCTTTGAGCATTTGTATTCCTTCTCAGTAACTATCGCATGTACCTCTCACAATAATGCATGCAGAAATTATAAGTGGTTGTGGGAGTTTAAGGAGATGATATCTATATTTTTGTTCTGTTTTTATTAATTTATTTGTTTTGAGTTTTCAACAATCATTTCCATATGTTTTAAATTTTCTCCCCCTCCCTTCCCAAGACGGCATCCAATCTTATACGGGTTCAACACATATATTCTTCACAATACATGCATTGCACAGAAGAATTAAAACTAATGGGAGAAACCATGAGAAAAATCAAAACCAAAGAAAACATAACAAAAGAGAAAACAGTCATCTCCATTCAGTGTTCCAATTATATAGTTCTTTCTCTGGATGTGGATAGCATTTTGAATCTAGTCCTTTGGAAAAGTTTTAGGTACTTGCACTGCTGTGAAGGGCTAAGTCTGTAAGAAACAGGCCTCACACATTGTGGATGTTACTGTGTATAATATTCTCCTGGTTCTGCTCATTTCACTAAACATCAGTTCATATAAGTCTTTACAGGTTTATCAGAAGTCCACCTGCTTATCATTTCTTATAGCACAATAGTATTCCATTACATTCATATACCACAACTTCTTTGGCCATTCCCAATTGATGAATATCCCATTGATTCTTGGCCATCACAAAAGAGTTGATATAAATATTTTTGCACATGTGAGTCCTTTTCTCATTTTTGTTATCGTTGGGATATATCCCTAGAAGTGGTATTGCTGGGTCAAAGGTTATGAACATTTTTATAGTCCTTTGTGCATAGTTCTAAATTGCTCTACAGAATGATTGAATCAGCTCATATCTCCACCAAAAATGAATTAGTGCTCCAACTCTCTCACATCTTCTCCAATATTTATCATCTGCCTGTTTTGACATGTTATTCAACCTGATAAGTATGATGTAGTACCTCAGAGATGTTTTGATTTGCATCTCTCTAATCAACAGTGATTTTGAACATTTTTTCATATGACTATAGACAGCTTTAATTTCTCTCTCTGAAAACAACCTGTTCATATCATTTAACCATTTATTAATTGGGGAATTGCTTATATTCTTGTAAATTAGGCTCAATTCTCTATGTATTTTAGAAACGAGGTCTTTATCACAGATGCTGGTTGTATAAGTTCTTTCCCAGTTTTCTGCTTCCCTCCTAATTTTTGTTGCATTGACTTCGTTTGTGCAAAAACTTTTCAATTTAATGTAATCAAAATTATCAATTTTGCATTTCATAATGTCCTCTATCTCTTGTTTGGTCATGAATTTCTCAATTCCCCATAAATCTGACAAATAAACTATTCCTTGCTCCCTAATTTGTTTATAGTATCAGACTTCATACCTGGATCATGTACCCATTTGGACTTTATTCTGGTATATAACGTCAGGTAGTTCATGCCACATTAGTATCCAGTTTTTCAAGCAGGTTTGTCAAATAGTGAGTTCTTATCCCAGAAGATGTAATACTTGGGTATATCAAACAGTAGAATGCTGTAGTCATTGACTATTCTGTCTTGTGTACCTAAACTATTACACTGATCTACTCCTCTGTTTCTGAGTCAGTATCATTTGGTTTTTAATACAATTTAAGAACTGGTATGTCTAGGTCACCTTCCGTAACATTTCTATTCATTAATTTCATTAATATTGTGGAGTTTTTCTTTTTCCAAATGAATTTTCATATAATTTTTACTAGCTCTAGAAAATAATTTTTTGGCAGTTTGATTGGTATGGCACTGAATAAGTAAATTAATTTAGCTAGAATTATCATTTTTATTATATTAGCTCAGCCCATCCACAAACAACTGATGTGTCTCCACTTACTTAGTGAGTTTGTGTGAAAAGTGTTTTGTAATTGTGTTCATATACTCCCTGGGTGTGTTTTAGGAGGGAGAGTCCCAAATATTTTATAGTGTCTACTGTAATTTTAAATGGGATTTCTCTATCTCTTGCAGTCATTAGTAATATATTGAAATGCAGATGATTTACGTGGGTTTATTTTGTATCCTTCAATTTCACCAATGTTGCTTATTATTTCAGGTACTCTTTTTTACTTGAGTGTCTGGAATTCTCTAAGTATATCATCATATCATCTGCAAAAAGCAATAACTTAGTTTCTTCTTGGTCTACTCTCTTCCTTCAATTTCTTTTTCTTCCCTTATTGCTAAAGCTAACATTTCTAGTATTATTTTGAATAACAGTGGTGATATAGAACCTCCTTGTTTCAGCGCTGATCTTATTGGAAATGCATCTAGCTCATCCTCCATTATATTTGCTGATGGTTTTAGGTAGATACTACTTATTATTTTAAGAAAGGCTCCATTTATCCCTATGCTGTCCATTATTTCCTTTTTTCCTTTAAATGAATTTATTTTTAGTTTTCAACATTCACTTCCATATGCTTTTAAGTTTTAAATTTTTCTCCCTCTCCCTCCCCTCCCCCTACCCCAATATACTGAGCATTCTAATTACCCCTATCACCAATCTTCCCTCTCTTCTATCATCTCTCCCTTCCCTTACCCCATCTTCTCTTTGGTCCTGTAGGGCCAGATAACTTTCTATTCCCCATTACCTGTATTTCTTATTTCCTAATAGCAAGAACAATACCCAACGGTTGTTCCTAAAACTTTGAGTTCCAACTTCTCCCCATCCCTCCCTCCACACCCATTCCCTTGGGAAGGCAGGCAATTCAACATAGGTCATATCTGTGTAGTTTTGCAAATGACTTCCATAGTAGTCATGTTGTGTAAGACTAATTATATTTCCCTCCATCCTATCCTGCCCCACATGGCTTCTATTCTCTCTTTTGATCCTGTTCCTCCCCAAGAGTGTTGACTTCAAATTGCTCCCTCCTCCCATTGCCCTCCCTTCCATCATTCCCCCCACCCTGCTTAT